>JAOTRH010053268.1:0-52197 GCA_034768845.1 Heliamphora exappendiculata
GGAGGGGGTTTGCGGCGCCTGCGCACTGTTCTTCTTCTCACTTTTTTTTCTTTTCTTTTTATTTGGTAACCTTAACAGATGCTAACCCTAATAGATGCTCATCCTTAGGGCAAATGGAATTAAAGCAAATGGAGAAAAAAAATGATGTGTACTCAAGGGTAAAATGGTAAATGTTTATTTTTTGTTAACGCCGTTTCCTAGACAAGTCTAACATGGGAGGACAGTGTAATTTCAGAGACCATATGGGAGATTCCTGTAATAAGCTTAAACCTCATGGGAGGTAAGTGTAATTATTCCAAAAAAAATTTAAAATAAAAATTGCAGCAATTTCAAACTTGAAAATAAAGGGGAGTAAACTCAAAATTTATTTTAAGAATGACCATAAAAAGATCAAAACTCAATCCCGAGGAATACGGTGCTATGAATGTCAAGGTTTTGATCTTGTGAAAAATGAATGTTCAACCAAGAAAAAGAAAATGGGTAAAGCTCTGACAGTGGCATAAGATGATAGTTCTTCGGATAACAATTCAGACAATGATGAAGTAGATAATGATGACGATAATTTTATTTCTTTTACTGCTTTATTACATTCTATTTATCATGCATCAAAATCACTCACATGCACTAGTTCTAAGTCTGTTTATGAAAGTTCACAAAGTGCATCAGTTGATCATACTAATGAATCTGATAGTGAACATTAAGAAGGTAAGTCTCTTCAGTATGCATATGAGAAATTGTATAAAAAAGTTTTAAATTGACTAAAATAAATTTGAAATTGACTACAAAAATAAAATTATTTGTAAATGAAAAAGAAAATTTAAATTGTCTAAACATTTATCTAAAGTTAGTCAATTAAAAACTCATAAAGTTATTTAATGACAAATTTGATTACTGCTAAAAGAGAAAGAAACGACTTAATTGAATCATGCAAAAATTTATAAAGATAAACTTATTAATCCTGAAAAAAATTCAAATGAAAATATTGAGTCAAAGAAGGCTCTTGAGTCGAGAGTTGTAAAATTAGAATGTGATCTTAATACTTCTAATGCTACGCTTAAAAAGTTGAATGTATGGTCCCTAACATTGGAAGAAATCCAAAGTGTACAAAAGGGGCTTTGGATCATTTCGGAATTTGGTATATTCACAAACCCTAAGTTTTGAGAGACTTAGGTAAAATCAATTTTGTGAATGTTGTGAATATTCCAAAAAAACTTTTGTCAAAATATTCCAAAAAATTATGTACAATTCAAGGGTCAAATTTCGGGAATTTGTTTTAAAAAATCTCCACCAAAGTCCATATTTGTCATCATTATGACAATTGGGATGCATAAGATCCCGTTGTAGAAAGTTAGAATCGCTGTCTATTTATCAACAGAAAAGACAAAAGGTAAACAGCAAAATCTATCTCAATGCCAGAGGAGCGCCCAAGCGGTCCAAGTGGGTGCTCGAGCGATCAATTGATAGAAAGCTACTTTTAGTCAGAAACCTAGCACTCTCATGGTATCTTTACTTAAAACTAGAGCCATTTGAATTAGAAAGTCAGACCTCATAAGGAGTGTAACAGTCCTAAAAAGCCAACTTGATGACAAAACCCATAGAAGTGCTTCAATTGGAACACGTGTGTTGAAATAATGAATGTTTTTCTCCCTTCAATTTAAAAATATATATATTTTTGGTAGCTCATTTGATTGTCATCCTACAAAATTCGATTAATTCAAAGCAGATAAGAACATGGTGTTGTACTCTCATGCTGAAGGAAATGATTACCTTTACGCATCCTGTTTTACTTTTCGTATTAGTTTGAAAGCTGTCGATGAAAGTACAATGTGAATTAAATAAGATTATTTTGAGAGAGCATCTGTATCTCTTCAACAAAAATACATAAGGAAATCTATTTTGTTTGACTTTAAAATGTGAAAAACCTTAAGGATGTCTAAATGTGTTCTAACAACGTTGATCACATATAGGACTGAACCTGATATTTGAAAAATTCTAGTAAGAACTCTTACTTAAGTTTTTTTTTATATCTCCTCGGGACATTAACCTTAAGTTAGTTTTTGTTTTGAAATTTCATAAAATCTTGATCTTCATCGAACGACGTGTGAGATTTTTTGGATTAAATGTCAAAAGGATTGTTTTTGTTTCCTAATAATATACAAAAAAATGAGTTTTATAAACATTGTTTTTCCATAAAAACAGTTTCAGGGGCTGTTTCTTCAGGTTTTGTTTAGCTAGTCGAGCGCTCGAGCAGTCTCTTGTGCGTTCGAGCAGTCTATTGACGGTTAGTTTTGTTTAAAACAGAAGTATTTCTTTATGGTTATTCTTAGCGGCACTTCCAGGGCATACACAAAAAAATGGGAAGATGGTAATAACATGTATTCTGATGGTATTTTTGGATTTTGGCTTGGAATGGAACACATCTAAATTGCTTTTAGTGATCTAATCTACTTGATTTTTTTGGTTTGGAGATATGGTTTGTGTTTTTGTTTGGTCAGGAGAAGAAGAAGAAGAAGAAGAGGAAGAAGAAGAAATTTCAATTGAATAATGATTGCATTAAGTGAATTGAAGAAGCTATGTCATGAGTGGTTAGGATTTTTTTTTCTTTTTGTGTTTACCTAGAATTGCCAAGGGGAGATTATTAGGAATTTTTAGTTTCCTATTTAATCTTTATGGTAATTCAGGTAATACGAGTCTTTAAAGTCTTGTAAAACTCCTAGTTTGATTAGGTGTCATAGAAATATTAAAACTCCTATTGCAATTAGGAGTTTCATGGAATTTGGAGTTTCATTTTAATTAAAAGTTGTGGGTTAGAATAAGTATCATAACAGAAGACAAATGTACAAGACTTAAAGCTCGAAGTACAAGTTGTTAGTTCTAGACAACTTAAGATGGGCTAAATTAGATTTTAAAAATAATATTTAATATTAAAAAAAATTTTAAATTTTTTTTAATTTCACACAACATATATGGCAATAAGCACAAATAAAGATATAGGAGTGAAATTCAAGAGGTAAGTGAAAGAAATTTGAACTAGACGCCAAAGATTTATGGTAGTTTGGCTTCTTCTAAGCCTACGTCCACTTTTTAAGACTCCCCTTGAGAATTTACACAATGATTGAATGCTTAATTAGTTGCATTCAAAAACCTTTACAGTATAAAGATATTTCTACAAATACTTTATTTTTTTAAACACTCTTCGGCTCTTTTTACTAAGTGTTACACACTCTCTTAAAGACAACTAGGGTAACTCACCCTTACAATAAATGAAGTTGAGTAAATGAGAATATCACTCACAATCACTATGTACAAAGATTTGATAATAAATTTACAAAGAAGTGAGTGATTTTTGGGTTGGATGAGTAAATGAGAAAGTAATGAAGAGGAGAGAGTTTGATAGCTTTCAATGCACTTGATTTTCAACAATCCAGAATTTTAAACCTCTGAAATTTACTCCTTTTATAGCCAACTAAAGTAATTGACCGTTAGTAGTAGATGGAAGCAATTAATGCTCTGAAAAAGTTATCGTTGAACTAATGCCATTTTTAAAAACAGTCGCAATTGTCGACACAAGGCTTCTTAGTGTCGACTCAAACTGGTGTTGGCTTTGGTTCTTAGACAAAAGCGTTGACTCATTCTTCATGAGGTGTCGACTCAACTTTTGGTCCTTCAGATTCTACACCTGGGTGTTGAATCATAATTAATTTGGTGTCGACCCTTTCATTTCTTCAGTCCTTCGTGTTAAAGCTTGGTGACAACTCATATTTGTTGTGGTGTCGACTCAAGGCTTCATGTCTTATGTGGTGTCAACTCATGTCTTCGTTGGCTTCGACCCAGGCAAAAGACTTTATCTACTGGAATGTTAGTGTCGACGCATGTCTTATTTGGTATCGACTCAACGAAAGACTTTGGCTAGTGAAAATTTGGTGTCGACTTATATTAGTTTTGGTGTCGACCCCAACTTTTGATTTTTTTAAGGATACCTTGGTGTCGACTCGACAGTAGATGGAAGGTATTCGGAGAGCTATTTAGTGTCGAATCATGCGAGCGTAGGCGTCGACACAAGTTGATTAGCGTTCGGGAGATTTTGTAGTGTTGACTAATAAGAGCACTAATGTTGACACACATTGAGTGTTGTCCGAATAGAGACTTGGTACCGACTCATGAGACTCCTAGTGTCGACACGGTCATTAGAAAGTCTAGTGGTTCTCATGGTGTCGCATTGGTGTTGACACAAGTTGATTTTTGCCAAGGTTGGTAAGGTGTCGACCCATGCATACGTTGGTGTCGACCCATGCATACATTGGTGTCGACTTTTCTTGATCTGCGGGCCTTGACTTGGTGTCGACTCATCCACTTGCCGGTGTCGACTCGACTTGAGTTCCAGTCCAATGCTGAAGGTGTCGACCCAATTGATCATTGGTATCAACCCAAACTATTTTTCTGAAACGTCTCAAGTAGTATTGAACCTAAGTCTTAATGGTGTCGACACTTGAGTTTATCAAGAGGGCTTTGCCTATAAGTGTCGACTCAAAATGCTAATTAGTGTTGACTCAAAAGTTCTCTTTAAGTACACTAAGTGTCAACCCATTTAACGTCAAATGTTGACTCAAATAACAAAAGGTGTCGACTCAAAATCGTATAGTGTTTACTCAACCTTTCTAAAAATATTTAATTTAATATTTTTTTAAACTTTAATTAGAAAATGTATTTTAATAAATCATTAAAATTCATATAAAATGCTATTGGGCTAACACAAGTGATTAAAGCAGATTCAAGCAAGTGCAGTTTACGTAGAATACAAACTGTTACCTGACCGCTTGAGCGGTGGAGAGTCCGCTTGAGCGAACCCCTAGCAATTTCAACTTCATCCAAAGTTAAATTGCTACAGGTTTTTGCCTATATACGGAGGCATACATCAGACTCAAAAATATAATTAGAGAATTATATTTCTAGATTCTTTGGATTATATTCAAGTCATATTTAAGTGTCTTTTGAGTTCAAAAAAAGAACAAATAATGTTCATGTTAGACTTAGATATATTTTTAAGTTTACCGAATGAAGATTTTGCCTTTGTGAAATATTGAGAATTCGATACTTGTAAAGTTACGATGATTCGTTGATGCGTAATCAAGTGGAGAACGGTATACGTGTATTCATCAAACAAACCTAAGACATTTAGATTGAAGATTTGATCAAAATTTGTAAGTGAATATTTTGTAATTGTTCATTTATTTAGTACTTGATTACTTAAACTTAGATTAGTCCCATACTTTTTTATCCAAGTTAGGTTTTTCACATGAAAAGATTGTGTGTTGAGTTTGTGTGATTGATTATTTACTTCTCACATTTCACGATATAGATTGATTGAACATTAAACATAAAATATTTTTGTTTTCAATCTTTATAATTTGTTATGTTTAGAAATAAAATTTTTGTAAGTTTATGATTTCTAACTGACAACTTATTGAGTTTTTAAGAAATGATTTCTTCAAAGATTTCTCAATTTATAAAAAAACTCAAAAATCTTCCAGTTTATGAAAAAATAAAAAATTCAATTATAGAAACTTGGAATTGAGGAATTTTTACATTTTGAATTTTTTAAAATTCTATATTTTCAAACTAAGACGTTGTGTGACCTGGTTTTGTTTCTTTATATATATATATATATATATATATATATATATATACATATATATACACGTCGTGTTCGTTTATGCATTTTTGTCGTAGAACAGTACGTATATATGTGTTTCACGCTTTCTCGGGTTTTGATAAGGCATGTTTGGTTGGCTTCGAGGCTATAAAACCTATTTTGACGTAAGGGTTATTTTCTCCGTCGTCCAGTTGACTGGACTAGGTGATCCAATCAACTGGGTTGATAGTGGGTTGGTTCAGTTGACTGAATTGGGTAGGTCAGTCAAATGGGTTGAGTCGGTGGAGCTTTTTAGTGTTTCAGTAGCCTTTGTCAGTCGACTGAAGGGAGAGGTTCAATCGACTAACCTCCTATTTTTTCGTGGTCTATAAATATCAGAGCCCTAGAGATATTTTGGAAAACCTTTCTTATTGCCTAAGTTTCCTTTTTCTCCATCTTCTCTCTAGACTTTTGGGTTGCCCGAGCCTGATTTTTGACGATCAACTTGTGGATCTTCGCTATCTACGTCGTAGGCTTCGCATCCATTTGGGCGGAATCTCGTTTTAACGAAGTTTGATTTTTGAGGTGTCGAGTTTTGACTTATCGAGGTAGGATCCTAAACTATGTTGTCGTTAAAGGGTGCTACATGCCGTTATACGCTTTTCTACCTGTTAAAAATGCTTTAAATGTCATTTTATGTTTAAACATTGTTTGTTCGGATAAAAAGTATGTTTTACGTTTTTACTTAGTTTATTATATGATATAGACTTGTGGATGTTCATGATTTTCTAAAACGTGGCTTTAAAAATGGAGAATTTATAAAAATATTAAAAAACGTGTTTTGGAGGCTTGGAGCTAACCTTCGGGGTAGAGTCTCAGTTTTGTAACATTTTGATAGAAACGGAAAAAAGATTTTGAAAATGTCGTTTCATTTCCATGGTTGATGGATGATATGGCGGTTGGCCATTGGATCTCTTTATGTATGATTAGTGTATAATTGTTTAAAACGCTTTTGTAGTCGAGCTCTAGGTTGGTTTTTAAATGATCCTATAGATGTACTGGAATAGCGGGTGTATTGGGCCGCCATTGCTCTTCGTTAAAAGTCCAAAAACTTGCGCAAGTAGGTACCTTTGTTCCTTCGGGTTAATCCCTGTAAAGAAGGGGTGGGTGCTTTGTTTTCCTCAGTTATAGTCCTTAAATGAAGTAGTTTACAATGGTGTGACTCCGTATAGAACTAGCCATTATCTAATAGGTCTTAAATGATTTAGGACTAGGTAATGGGCAGGAGTCTATAGTTGTTGCCTTTGTCCGTGGTGTGATAGAGTCGATACATAAAAATTATTTTCTCAGCTGTGTGATTCGAGTAAAAATAACATTTTGTTACTATTTTTCTTTAACTGTGAAATGTTGTTTGCATTGTTGAAATGCTTGGTTTTGAGAAAAAAAATCATTTTGAGACTCGTGTAAGTCTGATAGAAAACTTGAGATTTTATGAAGTAAAATTGTTTTTAAGGCTCATGTGATTGAGTCAACTTTATGATATGCGATTGCATATCCTGCTTACTGCATCATAGTCTGTTTCTATTGGGCTTCGACTCATATAGTGGAATTTGTTAAAACCTTTTTCAGGTGTTGTGGATCACGAGGAGTTGATCTAGACGTGCCAGTGGTGGCAGAAGACCGTGCATAGTTTTTCTTTTTGTTATAAAAACATGTATTCCTACATGTGATGCCTATTTATGAAGGCATATTTTGTAAGCCTTGAGGCTATATATTATGCATGTATGAAAAGGTATGTATGTTGTACTGAGAGATGAACCTTTGGTACTCTTTTTAATTCCAAACGCTGTATTTTGATTGATCATTTTACGAGTAAAAACCTATCTTTTTTATAAATGGTGGTTCGATGGGCTTTTTACGTGACTCTAAAATTTGGGGCGTGATAACTTGGTATTAGAGCTCTGAGTTCAAATACCTAAGAGCCATGGGAAGAGGGTGCATCACCTTACGAGGATGATTGTGTGTGCTTGATTGCATGTGTTTAGGCATTTTTATAATATGAGCATGATAGCTTATTGTGCATGATAGTTTGTGTACACGTGAGTATAGAGGTTGAACCTTAGGATTGATAAGTCTTGCCTTCGAGCATTTGGATTAACAAATTTACACACCAAGTTAGAATTGCATTTGACCAACGTGTTTTCTAGTAAGAAATCTCAATAGGTTATGCAAATTGACACGTCTATCTTGTCTGTTCTCCTCGATTTTGAGATGTGTTAGCATGATTATGTCTTTTATGTTAATTATAACATGTTCTATGAAAGATTATATTATTATGTTGCTTTCGTATAGAGTTATGTCCACGCGGGGAGGATGAGGCTGTGGTCAAGGCCGTGGCTGTGGTTCAGGCTGAAGGGATGTTCTAGTCCCAGATATTGGGGATGCTAATACTCCCTAAGGACCTTATGACGGGGTAGACTTGTTGCGTGAGATGGTAGACTCCATCCGGTAACTGGCTGAGGCCGCTAGGGGAAGGGAGAGCGTACCCAAACTGAGGGCGATGGTTGCAATTCGCGGGTTTCGACATCTTGACCCTCCTACCTTTATTGGGGATCCCAACCCTACGGTAACCACAAAATGGCTGGAGCTGGTGACTAGGATTTTAGATACGCTTCAGATAGTGGAGGACGATCTGAAGGTTGCATTTGTTGCCTTCCAGCTAAGAGGGAGTGCCCATGAATGGTGAAAATTTGCCAAGACTACAGTGGGAGGCACTTGGGAGGCTTTTACGAAGGTGTTTCTGGAAAAGTACTTTCTTGAGACCTTAAGAGATCGTTACAGGGAGAACTTCCTTTTCCTTGCTCAGGGGACGTTGACAGTGATCCAGTAGGAGGTCGAGTTCACCAGTTTGTTCCGTTTTGCACAGGAGACTGTGGTGATAGAGGAGTTTCATGCGAAGAGATTCAAAAGGGGTTTGAGACTCGCAATTCGAGATAGAGTGGCGGCATTCAGGATACGTGCCTTTACAGACTTGGTGGAGACAACCATCACCATGTAAGTGCTGGAGGCAAGACTGCCAAGATTATTATTTTTGTAAACGATTTTTGATAAAAATTAACTTGACGGGCAAACGCCGAAACAGGCTCCAGATAAAAATTTTGACAAAGAACGATCAAAATAAAACCAGTGCAACCGAAGTTAATTTAGAAGAATACCTTTTGTTGATCAATTCTTTAACTACGATTTGATTTCGAATTGAAGCTACATCAGATCTTCAACTGTATTCCCTTACGTGATCCTCGAACGTAGTGTAGGCTATAGACTTTCGAGAACTCGTACCGACAGAACCCAGATATCTTTCGTCCTGAAAGACAAAATATGATATATGATATATCAAAGATATCAAACTGGTTTAGCCTACCCGCATATATAAATGGCTATAACAGGGACCTGGGGAGTAATTATGAATAAGACTTCCAGTGGAATACAGATACCTACCAGCAGTTTCTGCAATTATGAAAAGACGCAGCGGTTTCTGTAATTTTCATAAAATACTAAATTATAGTTTACACCACTAAAAAATTATAATTGCACTCTGATCCATAATCTCAAGACCTTCTTGCATTGAGCTCCTGTTATTAAATACTTATCATTTCTCCCCACGTTAAGATTCTCGATACCCGCCAATTAAATTTAATTACTGACAATTTAATTTAGGCATCTTGATCTTTCTTAAGCCCTTCCGCTTATCTTATTTGACCACCGAATAATTAAATTCACTTGCAGGGTTTAACCCAGTCAAAACTTATAAGCATACTTAAGGTGGTATCGTCAATCCTGATTTTTCGGGACGTGAATTCCGCCAATAATTAATATTTACCATATAAATAATACCGCTATCTAACTCACCGGGAATATAGACCCATACAAGATCGCACCCTATAATCAATCAAAACAACGAAAATTAAATATATGCAAATCAATAATTATTTCAGAATTAAGAGGATAAACACTATTTATAATAACCTTGATGTGTGAATTAATTTATATAGTTAGTATAAAATTAATTACCCCAAGTGTCCCATTCAATACACACAAAGTGTACTGGCATAGAGAGTCGGAACAATAGACGACGATATTATCTGTTCTCCATAACCAAAACAGGCCTACTAAACTTGCTAGGGTTGATACATTGAAGAAATGATACACATATATTGCTCATAAAGATTCTCATAAAATGAAAAATTAATTTTATAAAAAATAAAATTAAATATTAAAACCATGGTTTTTAATATATCAACCCTTGCAATCTCCTACTTATACTCAAAATTATGCTGCCATACATCTGACTCCCATGCCCTCTACATGACTATTAAAAATCTTAACTGGTAAGCTCTTTGTAAAGGATCTGCAAGGTTGTCTCCTGATGCAAGCTCTATGTCTGACTGAAAATCTGAGTCTGTGTACCCCAAAGGTACTTGACTGTCTGCTTGGTAAATTAACATATAATCTTTAATTCTTTTTAGGTACTTGATTATATATTCTTTACCGCAGTTCAATGCTCCTATCCTGGGTTAGACTGATATCTGCTTGCCATGGCAACGACAAAGCAGATGTTGGGTCTAGTGTAAAGCATAGCATACATGAGGCTTCCTACTACCGAAGCATAAGGAACCACCTTCATCTTCTCTATCTCATCAGGTGTCTTAGGACACTGATCCTTGGATAGAGTGATTTCATACCTAAAAGGGATAAATCATTTTTTGGAATCTTGCATGCTAAAACGAGTAAGGATATCATCGATATACTTTACTTGTGATAAGCCCAACATCATTTGTTTCTGATCTCGCACAAGCTTGATCCCAAAGATGTGACTGGCTTTTTCCAAGTTCTTCATATCGAATTGGCCAGATAACCATACTTTAATCGTAGATAATCCCCCACATAGTTTTCGATGAGCAAGATATCATCTACATAAAGTACTAGGAAGATCACCATGTTTCTATCAGGCTTTTTGTACACACAGAACTCATCGGACTTTGATCGATACCATAAGACTTTATAGCTTGATCAAATCGAGTGTTCTAAGACCTCAATACCTTCTTAAGTCCATAAATAGATCTCTTAAGCTTACACAACATGTGTTCCTGGCCCTTTGCAATGAATCTGTTTGGTTGTATTATATAAATACACTCGTCAAGACTTCCGTTAAGGAAAGTTTTCTTGCCGTCCATTTTCTAGATTTCGTAATCAAAATGTGCGGCAATTAATAAGAGAATCCGGATAGACTTAAGCATGGCTACCGGCGAAAAGGTTTCCTCATAGTCGATCCCTTCTTTCTGAGTGAACCCTTTAGCGACATGCCTAGCTTTGAAAGTTTCAACCTTCCTGTATGCTCATCTCTTCTTCTTGTAGTTTCACTTGCATCTAATGGGGTTTATGCCTTCGAGTGGTTCTACAAGTTTTCAGACCCGATTGGAATACATAGATTCTATCTTTGAATTCATAGCCCTTTGCCAAAGATTTGGATCTTTTTCTTTTAGTGCTTCATTGTAGTTACAGGGCTCGGTATCCAGTTCTGCCAAGATCTTATCAAACAAATTTTCTAAGAACATATACCGATTAGGTTGATGAACAGCCCTCCCACTATAACGAGGCACAACCTGTGTCTGTATACCAACAGTAACAGGCTGTGCAGAATCTGAACCCTGTGCATCAGCACCATGTTCTTGATTTGCACCTATCCCGATAATCCTCCCACTATGAGGAGGTAATAAATATCAGTGACTTGTGATTTCTCTTCCGTTCTACGGGTGTTTTCTCTCAGTTTTTTCAGAATAATATTGGTTTTGGGCCTATGATCCATAATATTATTCTCTTTCAAGAATCGGGCATTGGTGCTAACAATGGCCTTCTGATCCTTAGGATTATAAAATAGACCACCATTTGTTCCCTTGGGATATCCCACAAAGAAACAGACTTTTGTCCTCGGTTCTAACTTACCCGTGTTCTCTTGCGGCACATGTGCTGGACATCCTCAAATTCGAATATATTTCAAACTAGGCTTATACCCGGTCCACAATTCTGTGGGAGTAAAAGATACTGACTTAGAAGGTACCAAGTTCAAAATGTAAGCTGCCGTCTCTAAAGCGAGTTTCCAAAATGAATATGGTAACCCTGAATAACTCATCATTGACCTTACTATCTCCATAAGAGTCCTATTACTTCTTTCTCCTATACCATTCTACAGTGGAGTGTCAGATGCAGTCAACTGGAATGTAATCTCATCTGATGATAAGTAGTCCTTAAACTCTCCAAAGAGGTATTCTCCACCACGGTCAGGTCGTAGCGATTTTATACTTTTACGCAGATGCTTATCTGCTTCTGCCCTGAATTCTTTGAATTTTTCAAAATATTTAGACTTACAGTGCATCAGGTAAATGTATTCATACCTTAAGTAGTCATCAATGAAACTGAGAAAGTACTCAAAGCTACCTCTAGCCCGAATTGTCATAGGACCACATACATCAGAATGAACTAGTTCCAATGGTTCTTTAGCACTATAGCCTTTGGCCGAAAAAGGCATTTTGGTCATCCTACCTTCTAAGCAAGATTCATAGACTGGAAGTCCTTTCACTTCTAATGAACTCAAAGGTCCATCTACTACCAGTTTGTTTATTCTTTTTAGATTAATATGATCCAAGCGTAAGGGCCAAAGAAACGTTTGGTTCATTAAAGAAGAAAACTTTATCTTATATGATAATATAGATGTATTATTCGTTTCAGTCAGTTGCAGTGTAGGAGAGATTGAAGTAATAATATAAAGATCATCCACCAATGTATCAGAACAGATAACCCGATTATTATCCTTAATAACCACAAAGTTATTAAAATAAACCAAATATCCGTCTTAGCCAATCCAAAAATGGAAACTAAGTTCCTTCTAATGGCAGGTACATAAAGATAATATCTCAATATTAAAATCCGATCTCTACCAAAACTGAGAGTGACATCTCCTACTACAACTGCTATTACCTTTGTATTATTGCCCATATGCAGGTAAATTTCTCCATCACTAAGTTGTCGGGTTTCTTGGAACCCCCGCAATGAATTGCAGACATGATTAGTAGCTTCCGTATCTACACACCAGGAATCGGTAGATAACACCATTAAACATGTTTCCACAACCAGTGAACAGAAATTACCCTATTTGTTCTTCCTTATGAGAAATACTAGATATAGCTTTTTTCAGTGCCGGATCTAGTTGTAGTGAAAATATCTATTTTTTGACTTTTTCACACCAGTCTGTGGCCCACTAACTAACCTGGAAATCGTGTCTCTATTTTTGTTCTTCATACCTTTCGGCCCAGAGGAAAAATATTTTTCAGAAATAAACATATTTCAAAGTATTGAAGGAATATCATTTGTTGTTAAAGTTATATCAAAGCTACATTTTTAGTTAATAAAATTTGGTCCCGTAAGTTTATTTTCTTTGAGTATTAAAGCGAGTGAATTGAAAGTTATTTTAATCATAAGAATCACATAATTAAAATACCATTAATTATGATGAGCAAAACTTTGAATTTATTTTAATTTAGTTCTCTCTGCCATTTTAAAATTAATTCGTCAGCAGCCTGATAACCTGAGAATAGTATGCAACGATAGGTGAACGCCTACTTTTCTTCATAAGACCAGATATGACAATTTTTTTTAATTTTACTATCTAGCTAACTGATCATGCTAAGTAAAATTAAATAGCTGACATGGCTTTGGTTCAGTATATAATAGCAGTGACTCAGATGGAGATGATACTATTATATACAACTAAGTGTTAACCATTACCTAATTTCAAATCAATCGCTTTGCAATGAACCCTTCAAATGGAGAAGTGATCCACACTAACAATTTTTCAGAATTATCCATAAAGAAGGTTTGTACTGGCGATACCACAATTAATCTTTCCGATGGGGAGGAAGGCCTTACTGCCAACACATAGGGTTTAATTGCATCGCTTACAAACTGGTGATAGAAACTGCGAGATTTATCTGTGAATAAATTTTCTCTCCCACTTAGATTTTTAAAATATTTTTGAGGGTTATAAAAATCCGTTTAATGAAAATAAATTTATTAATTTCGAAAACCACACGATCTGAAAGAATCAAACATCTTTTCGTATACACGATTCTAAAGATTCTGGTTTGTCAAACAATCTTTTCGTGTTTAAATGCGTAACAAATAAAATTTTATAAATACACAGTTTTTCTCTAACTTTTCAGTTAAGGTAGTGATTAAAGGTATTTATTTATTTTATTTTTTGTTTCACATTTTTTAAAAAATAATAATTTATTTTTATTTAATATTTTTCCAATTAATTAATTCAAAATTCAGAATTAATTCTCACATTTTTAAAGATATCCGATTTTAAAAAAATCATCTTAAACGTGATATTTTAAAAAAAATAAAATATCTAATGTTTTTTATTTAATTAAAATTAATTAATTTAAAAAAATTTATTTTATTTTTCATTACAAAATATTTTAATTAAAATCGAATATTCGAATTAATTAAATTAATAGGATAAATAAAACTAATATTTATCATCTACGCAGTTAATACAAAAAAAATTAAATGCAAGATAAATAAAAAATATTCTAATTTTATGATCGAATTGAAACTCTAAAGAGTTTCAGTCTGCTGTTAAGAGATATGCTTCCAGTATCCTATTTGTATCATGATTTTTTGATGTTTTCTGATAAATCATATCAATTAGGAACACGGCAAAAACAGCACCACCGCTGCCCTAATCTTGATCCAAATCCGCTGCGTTGATGATTGTTCCAAACAGTGTTTCTTTTGTTTTAGGAAACCGCGGCTGTTTTGTTATTGAAAACCCCAGCAGTGTTGCTTTTGCTCCAAAATTGGCGCTGGAATTCTAAACTGTTTGGGAAAACAGTCACTTGTTCAGTTTGGAATTCTGCTGACTGATTCCAGCTTTTGCTGCGAAAACTACTTCAAAAACCCGGCGCCTGTAGTGGAGATTGCACCCACTGTTTGGAATTGGAAAACTGCTTTGAAAAAGTAGCCAACGGAAACATTTTTGAAGAACGGCTGCTGTGTTCGAAAAACCGCTGCTTAATCCATGATTTCCAAAGCCTAAGATCAATGTGCCGTCGCCGTGTTCTTCTTGTTTCTCTCTTCTTCTTTTTTTTTTATATTATTTTGATAATATAAAAAAATTATAAATTAATAATATTTACATTGATCCTATACCTTCATAGAGTTCACAATTAATCTACCACGATCAACTTTCGTGGTTAAAAGAATTAAATCATCATCTACGCATTCAATCAAACATGAAAATAAATAATGATCATAAAATCAGGATTAGAACGCCTGCAAAACAAAGTTAGCAACAGTTCTAAAACTATCCGGCCTCGATAAACCGTAAAAAAAAAAATAGCTCTGATATTAATTATTAAAGGCAAGACTACCAAGATCATTATTTTTGTAAATAATTTTTGATAAAAATTAACTAGACGGGCAAATACTGAAACGGGCTGCAGATAAAAATTTTGATGAAGAATGATCAAAATAAAACCCGTGCAACCAAAGTTAATTTAGAAGAATACCTTTTGTCGATCAATTCTTCAACTACGATTTGATTCCGAGTTGAAACTCTAGTTAGATCTTTTACTGTATTCCCTTACACGATCCTCGAACGTAGTATGGGCTACGGACTATCGAGAACTCATACTGGTAAAACTCAGATATCTTTTGTCTTGAAAGACAAAATATGATATATGTTATATCAAAGATCTCAAACTACTTTAGTCTACCCGCATATATATAGGGCTACAACAGGGACCTTATGAGTAATTATGAATAAGACTTCTAGTGGAACACAGATACATACTAGCCGTTTTTGCAATTATGGAAAGACGCAGCGGTTTCTCTAATTTTCATAAAATACTGAATTACAGTACATACCACTAAAGAACTATAATTGCACTCTAATCCATAATCTCAAGACCTTTTTGTATTGAGCTCATGTTATTAAATGTTTACTATTTCTCCCTATGTTAAGATTTTCGATACCCGTCAATTAAATTTAATTACTGACAATTTAATTTAATCGGCATCTTGATATTTCTTAAACTCTTCCGCTTAACTTATCTGACTGTCGGATAATTAAATCCATCAGCAGGGTTTGGCCCGGTTAAAACTTATAAGCATCCTTAAGGGGGTATCATTAATCTCGATATTTCAGAATGTAGATTCTGTCAATAATTAATATTTATCATATAAATAATACCGCTATCCAACTTACAAAAAATATAGACCCATATAAGATCGCACTCTCTAATCAATCAAAACAACGAATATTAAATATATACAAATCAATAATTATTTTAGGATTAAGAAGATAAGCATTATTCATAATAATCTTGAGGTGTGAATTAATTTATGTAGTCAGTGTAAAATTAATTACCCCAAATGTCCAGTTCAACACACATAAAGTGTACTGGCACCGAGAATTAGAATAATATACGACGCTATTATCTATTCCCCGTAATCAAGACATGCCTACTAAAACTTTGTGCCACAGTCGTACCGATGGTATGTCAATTTTCATCTAAACTGTGAATATAAAACTTATATTGTACAAGAATCTAAAATATGATCTTCTGTGTATAAATTGTACTTTACACACCAGATTAAATACTATACAGAATATCGGACATCTATGCATAACATTGAAGAAATGATACACATACATTGCTCATAAAGATTCTCATAAAATAAAAAATTAATTTTATTAAAAAAAATTAAATACTAAAATCATGGTTTTCAGTATACCAATCCTAACAGGAAGATACCTTGAATGAGACACGCAGGGTTAGGGAGAGTAGGAGCCAACAGGGCAGAGGAGATGCACAGTTCCAAGGGCGCGAGAAAAAGCGCCAGAGGCCGCATGGCTTGAGCTCTCATCTTGTGGGATCGTATCAGCTGCAGTTTTCTACACCTGCACCTTTAGTGGCCTCAACGAGAAGGCCGGAGTAGAGAGAGTTCACTTGTTATCAATGTAAACATCTAGGGCATCGTGCGACGAAGTGCTTGCTGAGGGGCCAGGTTCAGAGTTCAACGGCGATTCGGTCACAAGGGAGAGAGTCACCAGTATGCTTTGGGTGTGGTTAGTTTAGGCACATTTGTAGGCACTATCATCGAAGAAGGAGTGTACAAAGTACAACAAGAGCACCAGTTGTTTCGCCCACACAGGGATGACAGACTTCTCAGTAACCTAGGGCTCAGACATCTAGGTTTACAGAATGGGATGCCTCAGTACAGTCTGTGAGACAGTCGACGACCTAGGGGTACAGTAGATAGGCTAGAGCACTACAGAGCAGAGCATATGCCCTTGCTAATCCCAGTTCTTCCAAAGCACCGGTTGTGCTCGATGCTGTAGCTACTCCATCAATGATCAGAGGTACTCTCTTAGTATATAGATCATGGGCCAGTGTTCTTATCGACACAGGAGCATCACATTCTTTTAATTTTTTTGCTTTTGCATCTACATTGGGGTTAGAGACTGACTCGTTGAGTAGTGCATTCAGCGTAGAGATCCCGGTCAGTGAAAATGTGGTGTTGAGTTGAGTTTGTAGATCTTGGAGATGGGGGTCGTTAGCCGTTGTTTAGAGTTTGATTTTATCATTCTAGATATGACCACGCTTGATGTCATTCTAGGGATGGACTGGCTGACCACCTGTCATGCCTTTATCGATTGCGATTGATGGAGGGTATCGATCTGTGTGCCAACGAGTGATTGCTTTTGCTTCGTGGGCGATCGGGACGAAGGTTTGGTGACTATGCCTAGTGTTGCTCAGAAACGAGGAAATATGGGTTTTTTTCTTTTTTTCTCTCATGTTGGATGAGACAATTGGGGTTTGAGGGGAGTTACCCCCTGTGGTTCGTGATTATCTAGAGGTTTTTCCAGGCGATCTGTTCGAGTTGCCACCGAGTCGTGAGGTAGAGTTTTCTATTGATCTGGTTTTGGGAGTTGCTCCCATTTCTTTGCCATCTTACATTTTTGCACCGACTGAGTTGCAAGAACTCAAGGTATAGTTTTAGGAACTACTTGATAAGGGATTTGTACGTCCGAGTATGTCGTCGTGAGGAGCTCTAGCTCTTTTTTCTAAGAAGAAGGATGGGTCATTGAGGTTGTGTATAGACTACTAAAAACTGAATCAGGTAATGATGAAGAACAAGTACCCTATGCCGAGAATTAATGACTTGTTTGATCAGTTGAAGGGGTTGAGTTGCTTCTCAAAAATTGACTTGTGGTCAAGGTACCATTAGTTGAGGATTAGGGACAAGGACATAGTGAAGATCTCCTTATGGACTTGTTATGGTCACTGTGAGTTTTTGGTTATGCCATTCAGTTTGACGAACGCTCTTACGACGTTTATGGGTTTGATGAACTGTATCTTTCATCTGTATCTAGATAGCTTTTTGGTTGTGTTCGTGGATGATATTATTATTTATTCACCCACGATAGAGAGATGCATGAAGAACACCTGCGTATTGTTCTACAGATTCTGAGAGAGCTTCTCTTGTATGCGAAGTTTGAGAAGTGTGAGTTTTGGATGTCCGAGGTAAGATTTCTTGGACACGTGGTATCAAAAGATAGAGTGTCAGTGGATTCTTCAAAGACCAATGTAGTGATAGATTAGAAACAACTAAAGAATGTATTTGAGATCCATAGCTTTCTGGGTTTGGCAGGCTACTACTGGCGATTCGTAAAGGATTTTTTCTAGCCTTATCGCGCCAATGACGCGTCTTATGCAGAAGGGAGTTATGTTTATTTGGAGCGAGTCCTATGAGTTGGCATTCCAAGAGTTGAAGAAGAGGTTGACCAGTGCACCAGTGTTGATTATTCCAGAGCAAAGTTTAGGTTACACAGTGTATTGTGATGCGTCATATGACGGTTTAGGTTGTGTCCTGATGTAGGGAGGCAAGGTTGTGCCTTACGGATCTCAACAGTTGAAGATTCATGAAAAGAACTATCCGACACATGATTTGGAGTTGACAGCCGTGGTCTTTGCCTTGAAGACGTGGCGGCACTATCTTTATGGTGAGCACTATGAGATTTTCTCTAATCACAAGAGTTTGAAATACTTATTTTCGCAGAAAAACCTGAAACTACGCCAACGATGGTAGATGGAGTTGTTGAAAGACTATGACTTTGACCTGCAGTACCATTCGAGGAAGGCCAATGTCGTGGCCGATGCTCTTAGTAAGAGATCTCATGGTTCGTTAGCTTCCATGGCTATGCGAGAATGGGACATGCTTAGAGAAGTTGGTGAATTTGATATGTCTCTAGGAGATCAAGAGAGGTGCCATTTTATTTTCAGTAGTTTCACGACCTGCATTGGTTTCCCATGTGCTAGAGATTCAGCAGACAGATCAGGAGGCTCAGATGGTACGGGGTCGTATTATTAGTGAAAAAGACACGGCGGGATGGGTTGTGAGCCCAAAGTAGAGTTTGAGATTAGCAAGGAGATTGTTCGTACTCGAGTCGTGCCGTGCCGATGTACTACATTATTTTAATCACTCTTGTCTTGCAGTGCATCCAAGAGGCTCTAAGATGTATCATGATCTACACCGTCCGTTCTTGTGGAAAGGAATGAAGAAGAATGTGATTCAGTTCGTCTCTTGGTGTCTTACTTATCAGCCTGTAAAGGAAAAACATCAGAGACCATCAGGGTTATTACAGCTATTGCTAATATCAAAATAGAAGTGGGATAACGTCACGATAAACTTTGTCTTAGGACTTCCTAAATCGCCGAAGGGACACGACGCTGTTTAGGTTGTGGTTGATAGATTGACAAAGTATGCACACTTTCTTCCCATTTGGGTGAAAGATTTAGTGGACAAACTGAGTAGGTTGTACGTCCGAGAGATAGTTCGGCTACACGGAGTACCTTTGTCTTTTGTTTCTGATCGAGACTCGCACTTTACATCGCGCTTTTCACAGAGTCTTCAGGTGGCTTTGGGGATGAGCTTGAAGTCTAGCATTGATTTTCATCCACATACGGACAGTCAGTTCGAGTGTACCATTCAAATTTTGGAGGATATGTTGAGAGCCTGTGTACTCAATTTTTGGGATTCTTGAAAAAGATTATCTACCGTTGGCAGAGTTTGCATACAACAACAGTTATCAGTCTAGTATTGGGATGGCATCGTATGAGGCTTTGTGTGGTAGGTCGTGTAGATCACCGGTGTGTTGGACAGATGTGAGAGAGACCACAGTTTTCAGACCCGACTTGGTGCGATAGACAATAAAGAAGATCGTTGTGATTTGCCAATGTTTAATGACAGCTAAGAGTCGCCAGAAGAGCTATACAGATCAGAGGAGGAGACCTTTAGAGTTTGCAGTAGGGGACCACGTGTTTCTAAAAGTCTTGTCACGCAAAGATTTGATGAGGTTTGGCCATAGCAGGAAGTTATCACCGCATTTCATTCGACCGTTTGAGATCCTTGAAAGAATTGGGGAGGTAGCATACCATTTGGCTTTACCTCCTCAGTTAGCATTTGTGCACAACGTGTTTCACGTTTTCATGCTTTGAAAGTATGAGCCTGACTCGTCACATGTTCTGGATTGGGCTGAGTTACAGGTGGATGAGGATGTTACTTATGAGGAGTGACCTATAAAGATTCTAGACACGAAGGAACAAGTGTTGAGAGAGAGAGGACCATTGCTTATGTCAAGATCTTATGGCTTCATCACGGGGTTGAGGAAGCGACATGGGACCTTGAGACTGGGGTTCGTGCTAGATATCTGGAGTTATTTGCCTTGTAACCTTGTAGCGAATTTCGAGGGCAAAATTCCTTAAGGTGGGGAGAGTTGTGAGACTCGATTTCATTTCTTTTTTGTTATATATATATTTAACGTGTTCGTTTATGCATCTTTGTCATAGAACAGCATGCATATATGTGTTTTACGCTTTCTCGAGTTTTCATAAGGCGTGTTTGGTTAGCTTCGGGGCTGTATAACCTATTTTGATGCAAGGGTTGTTTTCTCTGTCGTCCAGTCGGTTGGGTCGACAGTGGGTTAGTTCAGTTGACTGACTTGGGTAGGTCAGTCGACTGGGTTGAGTTGGCGAAGCTTTTTAGCTTTTTAGTAGCCTTCGTCAATCGACTAAAGGGGAGGTTCAGTCGACTGACCTCCTATTTTTGCCGTGGTCTATAAATATTAGAACCCTGGAGAGATTTTGAAAAACCTTTCTTATTGCTTAAGTTTTCCTTTTCTCCACTTTCTCTCTAGACGTTTGGGTACTTGGGCCTAGTTTTTAATGATCAGCTTGTGGATCTTTGCTATCCACACCGTAGGCTTCGCATTCATCTGGATGAAATCTCATTTCGACGAAATTTGGTTTTTAAGGCATCGAGTTTCGACTCATCGAGGTAGGATCCTAGACTATGTTGTCGTTAAAGGATGCTACGCGCAGTTATACGCTTTTCTACCAGTTAAAAATGCTTTAAATGCTATATTTTATGTTTAAACCTTATTTATTTGGATAAAAAAGCATATTTTGCGCTTTTTTTTATTTATTACATGATATGGACTTGTGGACGTTTATGGTTTTCAAAAATGTAATTTTAAAAATGAAAGATTTATGAAAATCTTGAAAAACGTGTTTTGAAGGTTTGGAGCTAGCTTTCGAGTTTGAGTATCAGTTTTGTAACGTTTTGATAGAAACAGGAAAAATATTTTGAAAATATTGTTTGATCACCATGGTGATGGATGATATGGCGGTTGGCCATTGGATCTATTTATGCATAATTAATGCATAATTGTTTGAAATGTTTTCGTAGTCGAGTTACGGGATGATTTTTAAATAATTCTATAGATGTACAGGGATAGCAGGTGTATTGGGCTGCCATTACTCCTCGGTAAAAGTTCAAAAACTTGCGTAAGTAGGCACCTTTGTTCCTTCGGGTTAATCCCCGTAAGGAAGGGGTGGGTGCTTTGTTTTCCTTGGTTGTAGTCCGTAAATGAAGTAGTTTACGTTGTTGTGACTCAGTATAGAACTTGTCATTATCTAACATGTCTTAAATGATTCATGACTAGGTAATGGGCAGGAGTCTATAATTGTTACCTTTGTCCGTTGTATGATAGAGTCGGTACATAGGAATCATTGTCTTGGCTGTATGATCCGAGTAAAAAATAACGTTTTGTTACTGTTTTTCTTTAACTGTGAAACATTGTTTGCATTGTTGAAATGCTTGGTTTTGAGGAAGAAAAATCATTTTGAGGCTCGTGTAAGTCTGATGGAAAACTTAGAATTTTATGACGTAAAATTGTTTTTGAGGCTCATGTGGTTGAGTCAATTTTATGCTATGTGATTGCATATCCTACTTTACTGCTTCATAGTTTGTTTCTATTGGGTTTTGACTCACATTGTGGAATTTGTTAAAACTTTTTTTAGGTGTTGTGGATCAGGAGGAGTTGATCTAAAGGTGCCTGTGGTGGCGGAAGACTGTGTATAGTTTTCCTTTTTGTTATGAAAACTATTTTTGAAAGCGTGTTTTGTAAGCCTTGAGGCGATATATTATGCATGTATGGAAAGGTATGTATGTTGTACTGAGAGATGAACCTTAGGTACTATTTTTAATTCCAAACGTTGTATTTTGATTGATCGTTTTACGAGTAAAAATCTATCTTTTTATAAATGGTGGTTCGGTAGGCTTTTAACGTGACCTTGGAATTTGGGGGGTGATAGAAGTTGCTTAGTTTCAAAAAATGTACCAAATTTTTGCATTCAAAATGATATTGTTTCTCAAATTTGTAGTTTTTTCAATGTACTTAAACAAATTTTTTTTTTCAATTTTAGTTCTTCATGACTACTAGTAAATAGTTGAGGTTTTATTACTAAATTCATAGAAGGACCCAAGGGTGCGGATGGAGCCAACCGCCCTTTCTAAGTTTCGAAAAATTTTATAATTATTGTAGTATTAGTCTTAAATATTTTAAAATTATATAAGTTCTTCTAAATATTTTTAAAAAATCTAATATCCACCTTTTAAGAGATTATAAGAATCTTTCATTCCATCTAAACTAAAATACTTACTCAACCGTAACTAAATTTTACGCTATTTTGCAGAGATGTTTAATAGTATCTTTCTTAATTCTCAAAAGTTTTCTCCGGTAAAACTACTGAAACATTAATTTTCATACAAAAGTTGTTGGGCTAGGTGTCTTGCTCACCCTTCATGGTGGATAGTCATGAGAGTCGGCAACCTCGAGCAGAGCATTAACATCCTCGATGGATTATCAACATCGAGGATTCGGCTCCAAAGTGGGCCAAATAAGGCTCAATGAGATCGTCGGTTAGGATGAAAGGGAGTGCCACTTCAGTAGCCTTATCGATAACATTAACTGAAAGCAGTTCGATTCTTGTGGAGGATGCTTCGAGGCATTGAAAACGTTTAGGTGCAGCTTTATGTTCCCAAAAGAAATGTCCATCACCCCAGTTTGATAGTTTATATGTAAGGATTCGATTTTAGGTCACATAGTTAACAAGGAAACAATAGAAGACGTGTTATTAGATTCAGGTTAGGATTACGTTGAGATTGAAGAACTGAAAAGATAAACCTAAAAATGAGATTTCAAGCCCAAACTTATCGTAAGAAAAAGTTGATATTTTTCATAACCTTCTAAGCTCAACAAATTCACTGGTTTTACCCTAGAATAATTCTAAGTTCAAAGAATAAAAGAATTATATAGAAATTCAAAATTCAAGGAGATAATATACCCAAAGACATGATACCCATAACTTCTAATAATTATACTTTTAACCCCAAACTTCTCGATAATTACACTCTTGGCCCAAGATACCAAAATTCATATTAAGTTGCAACTCCCATAAGAAAACACTTTAGTTTTGCATATAAATCACTCTTAATAGTTCTTGAAGATTTTAGTTTTGATAATTATACATAAGTTCCTTAAATCTTTATAATTATATAAAAGTCTCTATGAAATTTCTCATTCGCTTTCTCTTCAACCAACATTAATTAATATACAAAAATATGTATAATGAATACACGTATAACATCTATGCATGATCACCTAGGAGTATGTGTCAAAATATTTTAGTAAATAAATCAAATCAAATCAAATCAAATCAAATTTCAACTTCTAAGGCGCAATCTTTATACTTCCAAGACTTACAATAAAATAATAATAATAATAGTAGTAGTAGCAACAATAACAATGAAATAATAGAACAAGTAGTAGTAGTAGTAATAGTAGTAACAGCAGCAACAACAACAACAGCAGTAGCAATCTTGAATTAATTCTTTCAAATTCTTTTTTATGGACTTGAGTTAAGCCTAATTGGACCGATAACCTAATCTTTAACCCAACAAAGAGTTAGGTCTCGAACCCATTTAATTAAAAGACCCAAATCCAAAACTTAAGCCCAATTATTAGAAATTAGGCCCACAACCCAACCTAACTCATCTTTAAAGCCCCTAAACAAGGTAGAAACCACACTCTCATACTTTACTTTTTCTTACTTCTTGCTTTCTTTGGCTTAAGAACTCAAAAGGGTTCAAGATCCATGTTCAAATTTATGAAATGTGGTTTTGAGCTCAAAATTTATTCTACTTTCTCTCCTCATCAAGTCTTTCTTATTTTCTCGAGCTTGATCCTCTAAAATGGTATATATCTCTTATTTAAGTCATATATAAGAGGGATATGGCCATGCATGGGAGATCATGGGTCAAAGAGCCTTGAAAATGTTTGTTCTTAAATCTATTCCAAAGGATTTTTGGTAAAAACCCAAGTTTAGGGCATTTTATTTTTGGATCTAGACTCGAGCCCTTGCTCTGAAATTTCTTTCTGTAACTTCATATTGATGCTCTCTAAATGCACAAATTTTGGTTAAGCCTAGTTTTCTTTCATATTTCAAAATTCGAGCCTCAAATGGCTAAAAATGTTGTTTGGAATAACAAATTTGAGATAATGGCATTTTATGTTGAAAAATAATTTTTGCATGACACTAATAGGAGAAGTTACAATTTTCTTTTATCTTTCAAACCCCAATAGAATCACTCGAAAAGTTTGAGTCTGCCACGCCCCAAACACCAGGGTAACGCGAAGCTTTCTAAACACCCATTTAAGAAAAATAAGTTTTCACAGTTGGAAATCAAAATACAGCATTTGGATAAAAAAAATTTCCCAAGTTCAGCTCTCATAAACAATAAACATGCATTCTCATACATGAATAAGGATATCGCCGAAAGGCGTATAGAACCATCCACCACAGGCATTACATGTAAAAGTATATGTACAAAACAGGAGAAAACTACAGCAAGTCTTCCATCACTTCTGCAACTAGGTCAACTCTTCATGTTCACCTGAAAATGTTTTTACAGCAAAATCCCACACCGTAAGCTGAAACCCAATAAAAAATAGACTGTAAAGCTGTAATACAGGTCATGCAATCATATGGTGGGAGCTAACTCGACCACAGCACCCCAAAAAGGTTTTTCATCTAAAAAATCACACGTTTTCCATCCTTAAAACTATGCATATCATCCTAACAGATATCATGCCACAATTAAGGGAAAGCAGTAACAAAACCGTATTTTCCACTCGGACACACAACCGAGGAGACAAGATGAAATGAGATCCTATGCACCGACTCTGTCAACTCAAGACAAAAGTAACAACTATAGACTCATGCCCATTACCTTAGTCCTGAACCACTTAAGGTCTGCTAGGTATTGTCAAGTTCTATACGATGTCACAACAGCATACCCACTCAAGGGATAACCTGCTTCTTTATGGATTTCTACGATCGATGGACGAAGTTAACCAAATCACGACTTGCTTCTTTACGGATTTCTACGACCGATTGACGAAGTTAACCAATACCACATTTACGGGGATTAACCCGAGGGACCGTAGCGAACCCATTCTGCGCACATTTTTGGACTTTCACCAAGGTGCAATGGAAGCTCAACTCAACACACATCTACTGTCATAGTACATCTATGGATAACATTTTAAACCCAACCCGCAAAACAGGTGTACAACACATTTAAGAAAAATAGGTTTTCACAGTTGGAAATCAAAATACAGCATTTGGATAAAAGATTTTCCAAGTTCAGCTCTCATAAATAGTAAACATGCTTTCTCATACATGAATAAGGATATCGCCGAAAGGTGTACAGAACCAGCCACCACAGGCGTTACATGTAAGAGTACAAGTACAAAATAGGAAAAAACTACAGCAAGTCTTCCATCACCTCTACAACTAGGTCAACTCCTCATGTTCACCTGAAAATATTTTTATAGCAAAATCCCACACCGTGAGCCGAAGTCCAATAAAAAATAGACTGTAAAGTTGTAATACAGGTCATGCAATCATATGGTGGGAATTAACTCGACCACTACACCCCAAAAAGGTTTTCCATCTCAAAAACCACACATTTTCCATTCTTGAAACTATGCATATCATCCTAACAGATATCATGCCACAGTTAAGAGAAAGCAGTAACAAAATAGTATTCTCCACAAGTCATGCAATCCTATGTACCAACTCTGTCAACTCAAGACAAAGGCAACCACTATAGTCTCCTGCCCAATACCCTAGTCCTGAACCACTTAAGACCTGCTAGGTAATGAAAAGTTTTATACGATGTCACAACGACATACCCACTCAAGGGATAACCTACTTCTTTACGGATTTCTACGACCGATGGACGAAGTTAACCAAATCACGACTTGCTTCTTTACGGATTTCTACGACCGATGGACAAAGTTAACCAATACCACATTTACGGGGATTAACCCGAGGGATCGTAGCGAACCCACTCTGCGCTCGTTTTTGGACTTTCACCAAGGTGCAATGGAAGCTCAACTCAACACACATCTATTGTCATGGTACATCTATGGATAACATTTTAAATCCAACCCGCAAAATAGGTATACAACACATGTATATAAAACGGATCCCATCCATGAACCATGGAGATCAACAACATATGTAAAAATATATTTTCACCCAAAACGTTTTAGAAGTTGAGACTCAACCCCGAGGGTTAGCTCCAAACCTCCAACCAAACACATCTTTCATAAAAATCGAACCTTTTTCCAAAAAGGAACTCAACCTTTTTCCCAAAACGAACCACCAAAATGCCAAGCAAATAGCATGCATTTCAGTCGACTGGACCCACCCCAAGTTGACTGAAAAACACTCTGGAAAAACAAAAGTTTTGCACATAAGGCACTTTAGTCGACTGAACTCACCAAATGATGATCCAGTCAACTGGACCCATAGGGTCAGTCGACTGAACTCACCCAGAAAATATTTTTAAACTACGATTTTGATCTCCAATCCTCAAACCAAGCTTCGAAAACACCCGTTTTGATACCTAAGAGCATACCCGAGCTCAATGATATCATAAAACCTTGAAAGGAACATTCCTCTTTCGATTTCATCCAACCGAATACCAAAAAATACAATTTTAACTCAAAACTGAATCTAGAATATAAATCACTTTTCATGCGTTTTAAAACGGTAGAAACACGTACGATTACATGTAGTACCCTTCAACATTTATACAGTCTAAGATCTTACCTCGGTGAGTTAAAAACTCGATGTCTCGATCCACATGCAAAATTGAGCTTCGCCGAAATAAAATTTCGTCCGGATGGATGCGAAGACTTCGATGCCGATACTAAGGATCAGCAGTTGGTTTGTCTAAAATCAAGCCCCGGGCCCCCAAGAAGTTAGAGAGAAGACATAGAGAATATGGAGGAAACTTAGGAGTTAAGTTTTGAAAATATCTTTTTGAAAATATCTAACTCCAAATATTTATAGGTCTCCAAAATATTTTTTTTTTAATTTTTGAAATTCGCACGACAACTCCTTACAACCCCGAGAACCAACCCTGCATGCTCAGATAAACTTAAACATGCAACAAAATGAGTAAATCATACATCAAACAGTTATATATATATATATATATATATATGCAAAAACACCTCAACATATATAAGTCTCAAAAAGAGACGGGTCCGGGTCTCACAAAGTATAAAGAGAGTTGTGATATTTTTCTCAAAAGGAGTTAGATCTTGACATTATTTGGTTAAAATTTGTTTAAAAATAAAATATAAAGGCTTTGTGAGTATGGTCAAGTTTCATATCTTTTTAACCTAAATATATACATCTATAAAAATTTAAAAATGTTCTAGTAAGGGTATTATCGTTTACTATTTTTCGTAGTCTTATTAGTTAATTGTCGCTCTAGATGTTTTCAAAATTCGTGACGTCACAGTATAGTATCAGAACATAGGTTCAACCCCTACCTACGCGAATATTGTGCAAATTGTAGACTTTTGACTCACATGCCTTGCCTAGAAGATAGAGGCTTTGACTTTTGATCAAGAAGTCTTAAACTCTAGTATATGATGGACTAACAGAGTTCTCTATTCCTTGACCCAACGATGTCTACACTATTGAACCTGAACTCTTAAGAGTGATCGTATCCTCCAGTCTTCTGTGACACTTCTGTTTCTTTGAGTCGTGTAACCTTGTGATTATTCACTCTGGCTCGTCTTCAATCGACAACATCTCAATTGGAAAGAAGTAACCTTAGACGAAAATGCGACCTACGACGAAAGACCTGTACAAATCTCATATTGGCAAGGGAATGTTTTACGAGAAAAGACTATACCACTCGTCTCCGTTCTACAACAATACCAAGGCATCGAGAAAGCAACTTGGGAGAAAGAGGATGCTATCCACTGACAGCTTTTTTCAGAAGGAAATACGATGCAAAAATTTCGAAGACGAAATTTATTTTAAATGAGGTAGATTGTAAGGACCCAATTTTAGGTAACGAAGTTGACAAGGAAATAATAGAAGAAGTGTTATCAGATTTAGATAGGATTACATTGAGATTGAAAAACTAAAAAGATAAACCTAAAAACGAGATTTCAAGCCCAAATTCTTCTTAAGAAAAAGTTGACCTTTTCCCATAACCTTTTAAGCTCAATAAATTCACTAGTGTTACCCTAAAATAATTCTAAGTTCAAAGAATAAGAGAATTACATATAAATTCAAAATTCAAGGAGAGAATATACCCAAAGACCTAACTTTTAATAATTATACTTTTAACTCCAAACTTATCAATAATTACACTCTTAGCCCAATATACCAAAATTCATAATAAGTTGCAACTCCCATAAGAAAATACTTTAGTTCCATATATAAATCAATCGTTAAGAGTTTTTGAAGATTTTAGTTTTGATAATTATACATAAGTCTTTTAAATCTTTATAATTACATAAAAGTTCTTGAGATATTTTTCATCCACTTTTTCTACAACTAACATTAATTAACATACAAAAATATGTATAATGAATGCACATATAACATCTATACATGACAACCTAAGAGTATGTGTCAAAATATTTTATTAAATAAATAAATCAACCAAATCAAATCAAATTTCAACTTTTAAGACATAATTTTTATGCTTCCAAGACTTACAATGAAACAATATAGTAGTAGCCGCAGCAGCAACAACAACAGCAGCAATAACAATGAAATAATAGAACAAACTTCAAATTGACCCAACTTGAATTAATTCTACCCAATTCTTTTCTATGGACTTCAGTTAGGCCTAATTGGACCAATAACCTAATTTTGAACCCAACATAGAGTTAGGTCTTGAACCCAATTAATTGAACGACCCAAATTTATAACCTAAGCCTAATTCTTAAAAATGAAGCCCACAACGCAACACAACTCATCTTTAAAGCCCCTAAATAAGGTAGAAATCACACTCATATAATTTTATTTTTCTTACTTCTTACTCTCTTTGGTTCAACAACTCAAAAGGGTTCAAGATCTATTTTCAAACTTATTAGATGTGCTTTTTAACCCAAAACTTGTTCTATTTTCTCTCCTCATTAAATCTTTCTTATTTTCTTCAGCTTGATCCTCTAAAATGGTATATATCCCTTATGTAAGTTATATATAAGAGGGATATGGCCATGCATGGGTAGATCATGGGTCAAAGAGTCATGAAAATGTTTGTTCTTGAATCCGTTCCAAATATTTTTTGGTAAAAACCTGAGTTTTGGGCATTTTATTTTTAGATCTAGACTCAAGCCCTTACAGAAATTTTTTCTGTAACTTTATATTGATGTTCTCTGCAAGCATAAATTTTGGTAAAGCCTAGTTTCATTCCTTTCATATTTTTAAAATTCGTGTCCCAAATGAATAAAAATGCTGTTTAGAAGGACAATTTTGAGATAACTCCATTTTTTGTAGAAAAATGATTTTTTGCGTGAAATCAATGAGGAAAGTTTGATGTTTCTCTTATCTCTCACTCAAAAAACTTGAGTATAGAGAGAGTTGTGTTATTTTTTCTAAAAAGTGTCAGATCTGAACACTATTTGGTTAAAAATTATTTTAAAATAAAATATAAAGGCTTTTTGAGTAAGATCAGGTTCCAAAGCTTTTAAACTTAAATATCTACCTTAGTAAAAAATTAAAAAATGTTCTAGTAAGGGGAGTTACATTGTTTTAATTTTTTAAGTTGACACCAGAATCTATTGTTGTGCCGAAGCAATCTAACTTTCTATCACCCAATTTTATTTCACAAAAATCGAGACCTTAGAGGTAGAATCCAAAAAAGTTTCTTCACAAAAGTTGTTCAGAATATCCCAAATAGTTTATCTACCAAATTTGAGAATTTTTTATGAAGGTATGATATTTTAAAATCCCCAAAAATAGTAGGAAAAATTCAAGTCCTGAACCATGTTAACATGTGCTTAAGTGTACTTCATGTTTATGCCATACTTTGTTGATTAAGTTTCAATGTATAATGCGATGTTATTTTACTTTTCAGCATGTATGGGTATTATCGTTTATTATTTTTCGCAACCTTATTAGCTAATTGTCGCTCTAGATGTTTTCAAAATTCAAGGTGTCACATTATACATGCGTTAATCGTAGCCACGAAGAGTCGTCCAAGGATCACGGGGGTTTGTATCCTTAGGTTCAAGTTTGGTTTAGTATCTAAGACTATGAAGTCAATCGGGAAGAGGAATTTTTCGACTTTAACAAGCACATCCTCAATGACTCTACGAGGTACCTTAATAGATCGGTCGGCTAACTAGAGGGTCACCAACGTGGGTTTGAGTTCACCTAGTCCTAACTGCTCATACACCAAGTACATGAGAAGTTTGACACTGGCTCCTGGGTCGAGAAGAGCATGGTCGATCAAGTGATCCCCGATGACACATGAGATAGTAGGAGTCCCTGGGTCTTTGAGTTTAGGAATGTTGCCGTGATGGATGATGTCACTAATCTGCTCGGTGATGAGGATTTTCTTGGAAACATTGGTCATCAACTTATGCTTTTGGGTGCAAAAGTCTTTTAGAACTTTGCGTAAGAGGGGGCTTATTTTATGGCATCCAGGAGAGGCAAGTTGATTTTGACTTGTTTGAAAGGTTCAGGGATGTCCTCCATAGATGCTCCTTTTTTCTGAATGGCGATGACCCATTAAGGCACGCCAGGAATGAGGCTCTAAGTCCTGGAAGTGCTACTGGCGGAGTAAAAAAGGAAGCTGAGGAAGGATCAGGTGCAATAGAAGGTGTTGGGGGTGAGACATAAGGGTCGGTACTAGAGCCATCAAATGGCTCCGGATCTTCAGAGGCTATGGGTGTTACGGTCTTTTCTAGACGGGTCTCAACTTTTTGTCCATTGTTGAGGGTCACTACAACTTGAGCCTGCTCGTGGTATTCACTGTTGGTTGAAGGATTCCCTACAGTAGATTGGCCCTTGGGATTACTTATAGGCTGACTGAGTAACTTGTCGTCCTCTTAACAATTTAGGGCAGCTGCTAGTTACCCATTTGGGTCTCTAGTTTAGTGATGGACTAAGTGTGTGAATACAGATGCTGAGTGTTCGCCTCTAGTTCTTGCAGGGCTTGCAAAACTGGTTCCTCAAAAATTGAGTTTCGAAGTGGGGTCGGAGGAGCTTGTTGTGGAATGAGAGGTTGGTAGGCCTAAGGATTAAAAGTGTTAGGATACACAGGCCTAGGTGATGGAGTTTGCAGATTACCCGAGTTCGATTGCTGCTACGAGGAAAAATTAGGGCAATTTCTCTATCCCGAATTATATGTGTTTGAAAATGGGTCATTACCATGTCGGGAGAAACCTTGTGTCGCATTGACTAGTTATTGCACAAAGTTGGGATATTGGACAATGGATGGACATTTTGTGACAAAATGGGCCAGGCTAGCACAAAAGGCACAGGTTTTCTGAAAGGTCGAGGCTAGGGCTGAGGCTGGGGCTGGGGCGGGTGAGTAATTGAGACCACTGGATAGGAGCTGGTCCAATTTATGGGTCAGTATCGCAACTTGGTTTGATAGATTGGGAGGTTGTGTGATCTCGTACATGCCTCATGGTATCTACGAAGATGAGACAATTGTTCTGTTTGTGCGAGAAGCAAAGGCGTGTTGCTTTGAGTTTTTACTAAGATTTTCAAAAAAGATCTATGGCTTTGTCTCGCTTTTCAACATAAGGTACCACCATAAAAGGTATCGATGACTTGATGGTGATGAGGTGTCAAATCGTCATAGAAATACTAAATTTATTTTCACTTGTGTACCCCGTGGTGAGGACATTCTCTAATGAAGTCCTTAAGATGTTCCCAAGTCTTATGAAAGGTCTCGCCATTGACTGAAGTCAAAGTCGTGATGGCTCGTCTGATTTGGTTGGTCTTACCTATCAAGAAGTATTTTTAAAGGAATTCCTGTTGCATTTTTGCCCAGGTCGAGATTGTGTTCGCTTCCAAAGAGTTAATCCATTGTTTGACTTTATCTTTGAGGGAGAAGGGGAATAGCTTTAGTCTAAGGACTTTGTTTGGAAAATTATTGATTTTAACAATTGAGCATATTTTTAGGAATTCATCAATGTGTTTATAAGGATCCTCATTATTAAGCCTATAATATGATAGTAGTCATTTGAATTATACTAGACTTAATCTCGTAATGCGGTGTCCCAACATTGGGTAACTGAATGCAAATTGGTGACACATATTATGATGGAGTAAAATACCTATTCAGTTGTTTATCCTGTTAGTTTGCTTGATTGGTTTCTGCCATTAGTGGGTATAGAAAAAGGTGAAAGTGCAGGGCTACTAGCGCATGCTTAAAAGTGCATTCAATCTCGGGATCAAAGCCGGCTAGAGGTGTGTGACATGATTGACAACTATGCATACAATAAAACTAAAAGGAAAAAAGAAAAATACTATGCACGGGCTATGGGGCCCATAGATCTAGTTTTCTTTATAACTTATATAGCATGAGAAAAGATGAACAGTTTGCCTTTACTTCTGCACGTCTAAATCTTGCTTGTCGTGTACGAACCCTCTAAAGCTGCCCCCATAATTCCTATATATAGTGCATCCCACACCCTAGTGGTTGTAGAGTTCCATGCAACTTAAAATACTCAGTTTGTTCGAACGCTCGTCTAGACGATTTTGCTTCCGTGTGAGTATGTCTTGATAGTCTGTCCAAACGGTTTTCTCTCTGGTTCAATCTGTCCTAACATTTGTCAGGACGCAAACCTACTGTGTCAATCTATCCAGACACTACTCATTCGTCCGAAAAAAAAATCGTTCTAAAAATTCCCATATTGTCCTTTTTCCCATTTTTTGTCTTGTTTTATGCTCGATTTTTCACCACTTAGCCAAATCGGAGGTTAACACGAAAACACTACAAAAATAAATTATTAAACACATAATCAGGGCTTAGCATAGTATAATTTGCTGGATTCGATTGATACTTTTAAATATTGATCACTCTCCCATCAGCGTTCAAAGCTAACCCTGATGTCGACCCCTTACCCACTATTCTTCTGCGTGATTCCACTCCCATAATAAATCCAACAACATCCTCCAGCTTTAACTTTGCTAATCCTGACGAGTTACTCACTGCCACAACCAAATCGTGCTAGCTTTCTAGCAATCTGGACAAGAGGGTTAGGGCTCTGACTTCATCATCAAAATCAATACGCACCGATTCTAACTGATTGGTAATGGTATTTAATTCATTGAGATGATCAGCAATAATGGCATCATCCTCCATCTTCAAGTTAAATAACTTTTTCCTAAGATATGCCTTATTCGATGTGAAGGGCTTTTCGTACATCTTTCCTAAGGCATTTACCAAATTTACCGTCTTCTTCTTCTTTGCGATATTGGATATTACCGATGGTGTGAGACTTAATCGCACAATCCCCGTGGTTTTGCGATCCAACACTTCCCACATATTATGTGCCATCTTCTCTGGCTTTTCCCTAATCAAAGGAAGAAACAAATTCTTCTGGTACAAAACATCTTCGATCTGCATTCTCTAGAGGGCGAAGTTTAAATTGTTGAACTTCTCAATCTTGATCTTTCCTTCTTCTGCTATGTTGCGTTCTTCAACCTCTAAACTCGAATCTCTGATACCAGTTGTTGGGAATTGAATACAATGAATAATCCAACTCACAAACCTCTTGAATCACGCACAAATCACAGAAGAAGAAGCGAACGAGAAATAACTACAGAAACACACGACAAACAAGAATTACATGATTTGGCAATTGGTGCCGACATCTAAGGATTCTTACTTTTCATTAATCTAGAGAGAAAATTAGTTATAAGTTGTATAAACACTTTTATCTAAGGTTTTGGTACGAAACCTCTTTATAGGGTATAAAAAATGATAGAGATTATGGTTCAATTGCGCATAAGTCTGTCGCCATCCGTCTGCATAAAAATATTTTGTCGAGCGTCCTAACAGAAACACATTGTCCAGTTCCATCCGAATGAAAACTCACTGTCTCGTACCGTCCGAATGCCTATCGAGACAGAATTGTTCGAAAGATTTTTCTTCACAATCTTCACATATATGTAATTAGTTATCTATGTATGTAGTATTAATGTAACATGATCCATTATAGAGGTAAAAACGAGAAACAAGTTATCTATTTTAGTCAAAAAGTCCATTTAAAAGTAAAACCTATTAGAAAGACACTTATACTATAATTTGAAGGTTTTCTCAAACCCAAAATAGTAATGAATAATCAATCACTACAAATATTTCTATTTACAACTTTGTAAAGTGATTTTTTACAACATGATAATTATTACTAAAATTTATTATTGATTAAATTTAATTACATATTATAAATCGCGCATGGCACTTAGTCTGACAACATATAAAAACGATAACGTACTCTGAATTTTTCTCTACTGTTTTTTTCTCGACGTGCGTTCACACGGAATGAATCGATTGTCATGTCTCAGTAGTTCATTTCTGTACTTTGCATTTTACTGTTCACAAAGGGCAAAAGGTGGGGGGGGGGGCCCAACTATGTCTACCCCTTTTGCTACCAAATTTAGTTTCTAATTCAATAGCATATTGCAACTTTTTTAAAAATAATCACAATAATGGCGCCGACTTAAAGGTTTCTTTTTTTTAGTAAAAAAAATTATGTTACTTTAAATAATTATATTTTTAAAATTTTTCTCGTTATAAAAAATTAGAAGAATAAAAAAATTTGATCAAAAAATTAAAAAAAAGTTCATCTATGACGTAAAAAGCTACTTTAAAACTTTTATGTTGTTTTTTTTATCTTTAGTTAAAATTTTTAAACTTTTTTTAGTTATACTTTTAAATTTATTTTATCATGATAAATGAAAAAATAAGAAAAATAATTCAAAAAATCAAAAAATTTCATAAAAGACAAAAAAAAACCACAAAAAAACAACAAAACAGCTAAACCAAATAGATCATTAAAAGTCAAAAAAAAGTTTTTTTTCTTTGTTTAGCAACTTTTATTTTTAGCCACTTCATTAATTGTCTTTTAACTTTTTAGTCTTTTTACTTATTGGTTAAAATACTTTTCTAAATTAAAAAAATCATAATTCTTATCACATATATTTATTTTTTTTGTAAAAATTATATTTTAAAAAATTACTTGTCAACATTTATCAAACCTGGTCTACATTTAATATGAAATTATACACTAATAAAAAGAAATACTTAGACAACTTTTATTTGATTTAATGCCCACAAGCCTTATTGTGTTTCAACTTAAAGTCATTTTAAGCTAAATATGTTAAGGTAGATGTATGATAAGATTAAAAAAGATAAAATTAAAAATAAAAAAATTCGTAAAATAGTAGGAGTTACATTAATTGAAGACAAGATAAGAGAAAATAGATTAAAATAGTTTGGACACATACAATGTAGACGAGTTAATGCAGTAGTTAGAAAAGGCGACAAAATTATAAGTAATGAAAATACTAGAAAGATGGGTATATCTAAATTGACATGAAATATCGTATTAAAAAAAAAATAAATATATTAAAATTAACTGAAGATATGACTTTTAACATAGTAAAATGGTGTAAAATGATTCATATAGTCGATCCCAATTGATTGGAACAAAAGCTTAGTTTTATTTGGTTTGATTTGGTTTGATTTGATTTTATGTATATTTTTAGTCATTAAATCACCTAAAACCTTACCAAACTAACTTTTTGTTTGTTGGCTTAATGTGACTCTATGCAAAAAAATCTACTTTTAAGTTGCGTTATCAAGCCATACTAATATTTTATCAAAATTTATTTACCAACTCTTGTATTATTATAGTATCTGTTTAATGGATTCTATTACTTGTATTTGTTGTCAATAGATGGTGACAATTTGCATGGCAAATATGAGATGGTAAAAAAATGGTAATATAGCGCTGTCAAAAAATAAAACTTTAACTACAAGACACATTTCAATTTTTAGGTTTTTCATTAACAAAGTTTTGCAGTTCATTTTGCCAACAATAATACTATTATACCAAACATAAATGCGAAAAATAAAAATTTTATTCTAGAGAAAGCAATGTTTTTCCTCCTATCATCAGTTAAACTTGCAATCAGTGAAAATTATTTGTAGTACAATAATTGGACGTACGGGTATTAGAGATGCTAATTTTTTCTATGCTATGTTATGTCTCGTTTTGTACTCTTCATTTGTATACATAAATACATATACAAAAAAGTAGGTATTTTTTTGTATATTATAATATGTTTCTTTCTCATTAGTATCATTCTATTTAAAGTTAATAAACTATCTCGATATAATTATGCCTTCGATTTATTCTATTTTTTGGCTTTTCCCTCGGTAAGATATTGTTGGGTGTATATCTTGTATTTTGCGGACCCATATAATTAATATTTTATTTACATATATTTGGACTGGGTTTGAGTTATAAATCCACAAAGAATTTAATGTGCAGGGCGTTATAATTATATGTAGCTTGGGTTTTAGGGTTTGTTAATAAATAGAACTCTAAAATTCTAATTATTTGTGCAGATAGTTGAATCAAAAAGGAGTAGAGATGTAGGGAGAGATGAAAAAATATCAAAGACACATGAATAACCTTTGAGGGAAAAAATAAAATTTGTTTCAGAACTCGAATTATGGGTATCGATTTTGGAATGTTTTTTTATCTCGGGATTATACATTCTATAGTTATAATGGATTATCTCACGTACTCGTGGATATAAATAGGTTGTGCTGAATCACGTACATCGTTGTGTATTTTTTTGTGTGCAATGATTTTTGCTTCCGCTTGCGTTCGAAAATTGGTGTTAAAATTTCAACAAGCAAATTGTTGGGCTAGAGGTCTTACATTCTACCGGACCCATATTTATTATATTACTTTTGGTTTATATGTCATTAGGTTGTATAAGATTATAATAATATGGGCTCATGAGCTTTAGGGTTTCCATGTGTGCCTATAAAGAGGACACTGGTGGAAGCTCTAGGGTTAGTTTATGAGAGTAGATTGAAAATTATGAGACTAGCTGATAGAGGGAAAGGGAACGGTGCTATACTCTTTCACAGTCGACGTAGTGAAATATTTTCTCTCTCGCTTGTGGACGTAGGGCAGTGTGAGCCTAATCACGAAAATCCTCGGTGTTTATTTTTTTTTGCTTTTGTGAGTGATTTTTTTTGCTTTTGTTTGCATTAGAAGATTGGTGTTCAAATCTCAACAAGTGGTATCAGAGCCAATGGAGGACGATTCAAAACTGTGGTGAATAATTGAAGCAAGGTACAATTTTTAATTTCGTAACAAATTCATTTAAGGATTTTTATCCTGTGTGGCAACAAATCTTAAAATTGATGATTTAAATTACTTTTGTTATATCAATTTGTATATATAACAAAATAATTCAAGGGGAAGGTATCTCCTAAGGTTTTGCAGCACTGTGGATTCATCGGTACGATTAGATTTTTTAGTTTCTGCACTATTTGATTGGATTGGATAGATCAGTAAACATTGGGATTGATCGGGTGTGATCGGGTATAATCAGGAGGGATCTGGTACAATGAGAGTTGATTTGAGCTGTGTAGTACAAGATTTATACATATCTGATATTTTGACAAGTTTAGATTGTGGGGAATTGTCAGACACAAATCTAATAGCGTTAAAGAGTTTGGATTTCGTGATTAAACCTTTTAACGGCCACAACGACTTCACCGTATGACAGCAAATGATGAATAATATTTTGACGCGCAAAAGACTAATCAAGGCTCCAAAGAAGAAGTTAAAAAAAGGGAAAGCGATAAAGGTTATAGAGTGGAAAGAGATGCAAGACTTGGCAAACAGTACGATTCAGTTATATCTCGATAATATGACTCTTCGGGAAGTCATCAACGAAAGTGCTCCGACAAAACTATAGGCTAAGTTAGAGAGCAAGTACAAGTCTAAGACATTGGCAGTGGAAGCGAACTTTATAGAGCATTTAGACGAGTTCAACACAACACTGATGAAATTAGATTCTATCAACGCAAAGATCAAAGACGAGGATAAAGCAATTTTTTGTTGGAGAATTTAAGCCAAGTTGGAGATTGTTGGGCAAGATGTCTTGCATTCTATCGGTCCCGTATTTATTATATTACTTTTGGTATATATGTAAATCGGTTGGGGTAGGATTAGGAGCCCATTAGAAATTCATTATGTATAAAATTATAATAATATGGGCTCATGACCTTTAGGGTTTCAATGTGTGCCTATAAATAGGGCACTGGTGGGAGCCCTAGCGTTTATGAGAGTAGACAAAAAATTATAAGGATAGCTAATAGAGAGAAGGAGGACGGTGCTATACTCTTTCACATTTGACGTAGTGAAATATTTTCTCTCTCTCTCTCTCTCTCTCATGGAAGTAGGGTAGTGTGAGCCGAATCACGTAAATCCTCGGTGTTGATTATTTCTTGCTTTTGTGTGTGAATTTTTTGCTTCTATTTACGTTCGAGCATTGGTGTTCAAATCTTAATAAGTAGTATCAGAGCCAATTGAGAATGATTCGAAAACATGGTGAATAATAGAAGAAAGGTACAATTTAAATTTCGTAACGTATAAATCAAAAATTATTTATATTCTTACAAAGAAAGAAAAAGTTTGCATGATTGGTGCGTAGCTGGTTGCTGCGCGGGTGTTGCGATGTGCAAAGCTACTTAATTGCTATTCGCGATATTAATCGATGTATGATTTTTGAGTGAAGCGGCAGCGTCATTTTTGTGATTAAGCAAGGGTTCTTTTTCAAAACGGAAGCACTAGGTTTCAATTTTCAACAATAGGCTAGGATTTGTTTGTGTACGAAAATTAATGTACTTTGATACTGTGACAATTCACTCTTTTGTCGAAGATTGGTTTTGGGATTTGGATTGATCAAATCCTTTGAAGGGTTTTTATCCTATGTGGCAAAAAATCATGAAATTGACGATTTAAATTACTTTTGTTATATCAGTTCGTATATATAACAAAATAGTTCAAGGAAAAGGTATCTCTTAAGGTTTTGCAGCGTTGTGGATTCATCGATACGGTCAAAAAAAATTTATTTCTGCATTGTTTCATTGGATTGGACAGTTCGGTATACATTTGGATTGATTGGGTGTGATCGAATACAATCATGAGGGATTGAGTACAATCAGAGTTGATTTGGGTTATGTGGGACAATATTTACACATATTTGATATTGCGACAAGTTCAGAATGTGGGAGATTGTCAGACACAATTCTAATGGCGTTGAAGAGTTCGGATTTCGTAATTGAAACTTTTAACGGCCACAAGCACTTCACCTTATGGCAGCAAATGGTTAAAAATATTTTGAAACGCAAAGGACTAATCAAGGCTCTCAGGAAGAAATCAAAAAAATCGAAAATGATGAAAGATGTAGAGTCGGAAGAGATGAGAAACTTGTTGAACAATACGATCCGGTAGTATCTCGGGAATAGGACTCTTCAGGAAGTCATTAACGAAAGCGATCTGGCGAAACTCTATGCTAAGTTGGAGAGTAAGTACAAGTCCAAGACAATGGCAGAGGAAGAGAACTTTATAGAGCACTTGAACTAGTTCAACAGGATACTGACAGAATTGGATTCTATCGGCACAAAGATCGGAGACGAGGATAAAGTAAGTTTCTGATGGAGGATTTAAGGCAAGATGGAGATTATTGGGCTAGGTGTCTTGCATTCAATCAGGCACGTATTTATTATATTACTTTTGGTTTATAAGTAATTGGGTGGGGTGGGATTAGGAGCCCACTAGAAATTCATTTTGTATAAGATTATAATAATATGGGATCATGAGTTTTAGGGTTTTCATGTGTGCGTATAAATAAGACACTAGTGGAAGCTCTAGAGTTTATTAGAGTAGATAGAAAATTGTAAGGCTAGCTGATAAAGAGAAGGGGGACGGTGCTGTACAATTTCACATTCAACGTAGTGAAATATTTTCTCTCTCGCTCGTGGACGTAGGCTAGTGTGGGCCGAATCACTTAAATTCTCAGTGTTGATTATTTTTTGCTTTTGTGTGTAAATTTTTTTGCTTCTATTTGCGTTCGAAGATTAGTGTTCATATCAAAGCCAATGGAGGATGATTCGAAATCATGATGAATAATCGGAGTAACGTATAAATCAAAAGGTATATATATTCATACAAAGAAAGAAAAAATTTGCGTGACTGGTGTGGAGCTGGTTGCTGCGCAGGTGTTGCACTGTGCAAATCTACTTAATTGCAACAGGCGATATTAATCAATGCATGATTTTTGAGTGAAGCGATGGCGGCATTTTTTTTATTAAGCAAGGGTTCCTTTTCAAAATGAAAGCACCAGGTTTAAATTATCAAACATATGCTTGGATTTGTTTGTGTACGGAAATTAATATACTTAGATACTTTAAAAATCCACTCTTTTGTTGAATATTAGTTTTGGGATTTGGATTAATCAAATCCATTGAAGGGTTTTTATGCTGTGTGGCAACAAATCTTGAAATCGACGATTTAAATTACTTTTGTTATATCGATTTGTATATATAACAAAATAATTCAATAAAAAGGTACCTCCTAAGGTTTTGCAGCGTTCCAGATTCATCGGTACGATTAGATTTTTTAGTTTATGCATTGTTTGATTGGATTGGACAGCTTGGTATACATTGGGATTGATCAGGTGTGATCAAGTACAATCAGAGTTGATTTGGGCTGTGTGGGATAAGATTTACACATATTTGATATTGCGACAAGTTCAGATTGTGGGGGATTCTCATACATAAATTAAATATCGTTGAAAAGTTTGGCTTTCGTGATTGAATCTTTTAACAGTCACAACGACTTCATCTTATGGCAACAAATGGTGAAACATATTTTGAAGCACAAAGGACTAATCAAAGCTCTCAGGAAGAAGTTAAAAAAATCCAAATGATGAAGGAGGTAGAGTGGGAATAGATGCAAGATTTGGCAAACAATACGATCTAGATGTATCTTGATAATAGGACTCTTCAGAAAGTCATCAACGAAATCGATCTGGGAAAACTCTAGGCTAAGTTAGAGAGCAGGTACAAGTCCAAGATAATGGCAGAGGGAGCAAACTTTATAGAGCACTTGAACGAGTTCAATAAGGTACTTACAGAATTAGATTCTATCGGCGCAAAGATCAAAGAAGAGGATAAAGCAATTCTCCTGTTGGAGATTTCAAGTTAAGGTGGAGATTGTTGAGCTAGGTGTCTTGCATTCTACCGGGCCCGTATTTATTAAATTACTTTTGGTTTATATGTATATGGGTTGGGGTGGGATTAGGAGCCCACTATAAATTTATTATGTAGAAGATTATAATAATATGGGCTCATAAGCTTTAGGGATTTCATGTGGTCCTATAAATAGGATACTGGGGGAGCCCTAGGGTTTACGAGAGTAGATAGAAAATTATAAGACAAGCTGATAGAGAGAAGGGGACGGTGCTGTACTCTTTCACATTCGACCTAGTAAAATATTTTCTCTCTCCCTCGTGGACGTAGGCCAGTGTGGCCTAAATCATGTATATAGATCCTCGATGTTGATTATTTTTTTCTTTCATGTGTCAATTTGTTTGCTTCTGTTTGCGTTAGAAAATTAGTGTTCATATCTCAACAAGTAGTATCAGAGCTAATGGAGGACGATTTGAAACCGTGGTGAATAATCGGAGCAAGGTACAATTTTTAATTTCGTAACGTATAAATCAAAAATTATTTATATTTGCACAAAGAAAGAAAAAGTTTGTGTGACTAGTGCAAAGTTGGTTGCTACGCGGGTGTTGCACTGTGCAAAGCTACTTAATTGCTACAAGCGATATTTATCGATGTATATTTTTTAGTGAAGTGACGGTGACTTTTTTTTTATTAAGCAAGGGTTCTTTTTCAAAACGGAAGCACTAGGTTTCAATTATCAACCATAGGGTAGGATTTTTTTGTGTACGAAAATTAATATACTTAGATACTTTGAGAATCCACTCTTTCGTTGAAGATTGGTTTTGGGATTTGGATTGATCAAATCCATTAAAGGGTTTTTATCCTGTATGGCAATAAATCTTTAAATTGACAATTTAAATTACTTTTGTTATATCGGTTTGTATATATAAAAAAATAATTTAAGGGAATGGTATCTCCTAAGCTTTTGCATCGCAATGAATTTAGAAGTACGGTCAGATTTTTTGGTTTCAACACTGTTTGATTGGATTGGACAGTTTAGTATACATTGGGATTGATTTGGTGTGATCGGGTACAATCAAGAGGAATCGGGTAAAAGTAGAGTTGATTAGGGCTGTGTGGGACTAGATTTACACATCTAATATTGCGATAAAATCATATTGTGAGGGATTGTCAGACACAAATCAAATGGCGTTGAAGAGTTTGAGTTTCGTGATTGAACCTTTTAATGGCCACAACGACTTAACCTTCCGGCAGCAAAGGGTGAATAATATTTTAATGCGCAAAGGATTAATCAAGGCTCTCAAAAAGAAGTTAGGAAAATTTAAAACGATGAAGGATGTATAGTGGGAAGATATGCGAGATTTCGCAAACAGTACAATCCAGTTGTATCTCGGTAATAGGACTTTTCGGGAAGTCATCAATGAAATCGATCTGGCAAAACTCTAGGTTAAGTTGGAGAGCAGGTATAAGTCCAAGACATTGGCAAAATAAGCGAACTTTATAGAGCACTTGGACAAGTTCAACAGGATACTGACAGAATCGGATTCTATCGGCGCAACGCAAAGATCGAAGGTACAAATAAAGAAATTCTCCTATTGGAGAATTCAAGCCAGGGTGGAGATTGTTGGGTTAGGTGTCTTGCATTCTACTAGGCTCGTATTTATTATATTACTTTTGGTCAATATATAATTGTGTTGGGTGGGATTAGGAGTCCACTAAAAATTCATTACGTATACGATTATAATAATATGAGGTCATGAGTTTTGGGGTTTTTATGTATGCCTATAAATAGGACACTGGTGAGAGCCCTAGGGTTTATGAGAGTAGACATAAAATTGTAAGGCTAGTTAATACGGAGAAGGGAGACGGTGCTGTACTCTTTCACATTTGATGTTATGAAATATTTTCTCTTTTGCTCGTGGACATAAGTTAGTGTGGGCTGAATCACGTAATCCTTGGTGTTAATTATTTTTTTCTTTTGTGTGTGAATTTTTTTGCTACTGTTTGCGTTCGAGAATTGGTGTTCAAATCTCAACAAATAGTATGAAAGCCAATGGAGTACGATTCGAAACCGTGGTGAATAATCGGAGTAAGGTACAATTTTCAATTTCGTAACGTATAAATCAAAAATTATTTATATTCATACAAAGAAAGAAAAAGTTTACGTGACTGGTGCAGAGCTGGTTGTTGCGCGGGTGTTGCACTGTGCAAAGCTACTTAATTGCTAGAGGCGATATTAATTAACGTATGATTTTTGAGTGAAGCGGCGGCGGCATTTTTTTTATTAAGCAAGGGTTCTTTTTCAAAACGGAAGCACCAGGTTTCAATTATCAACCATAGGCTAGGATTGTTTGTGTACAGAAATTAATATACTTAGATACTTTGAGAATCCACTCTTTCGTTGAATATTGGTTTTGGGATTTGGAATGATCAAATCCATTGAAGGGTTTTTTTTATCCTGTAGGGCAACAAATCTTGAAATTGACGATTTAAATTACTTTTGTTAAATCGGTTCGTATATATAACAAAATAATTCAAAGGGAGGGTATCTCCTAAGGTTTTATAGTGCTGCAGATTCATTGGTACGATCAGATTTTTTAGTTTCTGCACTATTTGATTGGATTAGACAGATTGGTACACATTGGGATTGATAAGATGTAATCGGGTACAATCGGGAGGGATCAGATACAATCAGAGTTGATTTTGGCTGTGTGGGACAAGATTTCCACATATCTACTATTGTGACAAGTTCAGATTATGGAGAATTTTCTGACACAAATCTAATGGCGTTGAAGAGTTCGAATTTCGTGATTGAATCTTTTAACGGCCACAATAACTTCACCTTATGGTATCAAAGAGTGAAGAATATTTTGACGCATAAAGGACTAATCAAGGCTCTAAGAAGAAGTCAAAAAAAATCGAAAATGATGAAGGATGTAGAGTGGTAAGAGATGCGAGACTTGGTGAACAATACGATCTATATGTATCTCGATAATAGGACTCTTCAGGAAGTCATCAACAAAAGCGATCTAGAAAAACTCTAGGCTAAGTTGGAGAGCAAGTATAAGTCCAAGATATTGGCAGAGGGAGCGAATTTTATAGAGTACTTGGACAAGTTCAACAAGGTACTAACAGAATTAGATTCTATCGGTGCAAAGATCAAAGAAGAGGATAAAGCAATTCTCCTATTAGAGGTTTCAAGTTAAGGTGGAGATTGTTGGGCTAGGTGTCTTGCATTCTACCTGTCCCGTATTTATTATATTACTTTTGGTCTATATGCATATGGGTTGGGGTGGGATTAGGAGCCCACTAGAAATTTATTATGTATAAGATTATAATAATATGGGCTCATAAGTTTTAGGGTTTCCATGTGGGCCTATAAATAGGACACTGGGGGAGCCCTTGGGTTTATGAGAGTAGCCAAAAAATTATAAGGCTAGCTAATAGAGAGAAAGGGACGGTGCTGTACTCTTTCACATTCGACGTAGTAAAATATTTTTTCTCTCTCTCGTGAACGTAGGCCAGTGTGGCCTGAATCACGTATATAGATCCTCGGTGTTGATTATTTTTTTCTTTCATGTGTGAATTTTTTTTGTTTCTATTTGCGTTCGAGGATTTGTGTTCAAATCTCAACAAGTAATATCAGAGCCAATAGAGGACGATTTGAAATCGTGGTGAATAATAGAAGCAAGGTACTATTTTTAATTTTGTAACTCATAAATCAAAAATTATTTTTATTTATACAAAGAAAAAAAAAGTTTGCGTGACTGGTGCAGAGCTGGTTGCTGCGCGGGTGTTGCACTGTGTAAAGCTACTTAATTTCTACAGGCGATATTAATCAATGAATGATTTTTGAGTGAAGCAACGGCGGCATTTTTTTGATTAAGCAAGGGTTCTTTTTCAAAACGGAAGCACCAGGTTTCAATTATCAACAATAGGCTAGGATTTGTTTGTGTACGAAAATTATATATACTTAGATACTTTGAGAATCCACTCTTTCGTTGAAGATTGGTTTTGGGATTTGGATTGATCAAATCCATTGAAGGTTTTTATTCTGTATGGCTACAAATCTTGAAATTGACGATTTAAATTACTTTTGTTATATTGGTTCGTATATAAAACAAAATAATTCAAGAGAAAGGTATCTCTTAAGGTTTTGCAGGGGTGCGGATTCATCGATACAGTTAGAGTTTTTAGTTTTTGCACTGTTTGATTGGATTGGACAAATTGATATACATTGGGATTGATCGGTACGATCAGAGTTGATTTGTGTTATGTGGAACAAGATTTACACATATCTGATATTGCGAAAAGTTCAGATTATAGAGGATTATCATACACAAATCTAATAGCGTAGAAGAGTTTGAGTTTTGTGACTGAACCTTTTAATGGCCACAATGAGTTCACCTTATGGCAGTAAAGGGTGAAGATTATTTTGACGAGCAAAAGACTAATCAAGGCTCTCAAGAAGAAGTTAGAAAAATCAAAAACGATGAAGGTTGTAGAGTGGGAAGAGATGCCAGACTTGGCGAATAGTATGATCCAGTTGTATCTCGATAATAAGACTCTTCGGGGAGTCATCAACGAAAGCAATCTGGCAAAATTTTAGGCTAAGTTGGAGAGCAGGTACGAGTCCAAGACATTGGCAAAGGAAGCGAACTTTATAGAGCACTTAGATGAGTTCAACAAGATACCGTTGGAATTGGATTCTATTAGCGCAAAGATCGAAGACGAGATTAAAGCAATTCTCCTATTGGAGAATTCAAACCAAGGTGAAGATTATTGAGCTAGGTGTCTTGCATTCTACCGAACCCGTATTTATTATATTATTTTTAGTCTATATGTAATTGAGTTGGGGTGGGATTATGAGCCCACCAGAAATTCATTATGTATAAGATTATAATAATATGGGTTCATGAGTTTTAAGGTTTCCATGTGTGCCAATAAATAGGATACTCGTGGGAGCCCTAGGGTTTATGAAGGTAGACAAAAAATTATAAGGCTAGCTAATAGAGAAAAAGGGGGGCGGTGCTGTACTCTTTTACATTCGACGTGGTGAAATATTCTCTCTTACTCGTGGACGTAGGCCAGTGTGGGCCGAATCATATAAATTCTCAGTATTTTTTATTTTTTGCTTTTGTGTGTGAATTTTTTTGCTTTTGTTTGCGTTCGAGACTTGGTGTTCAAATCTCAACAAGTAGTATCAGAGCCAATGGAGGACGATTCGAAGTCGTGGTGGATAATCGGAGCAAGGTACAATTTTTAATTTCGTAACGTATAAATAAAAAATTACTTATATTCATACAAAGAAAAAAAAAGTTTCCGTGACTGGTGTGGAGCTGGTTGCTGCATGGGTGTTGCAATATGCAAAGCTACTTAATTGCTATAGGCGATATTAATCGATGTATGATTTTTGAGTGAAGTGGTGGCAACATTTTTTTTTATTAAGCAAGGGTTCTTTTTCAAAATAGAAGCACTAAGTTTCAATTATCAATAATAGGCTTGGATTTGTGTGTGTAAGGAAATTAATGTACTTAGATATTTTGATAATCCACTCTTTAGTTGAAAATTGGTTTTGCGATTTGGATTGGTCAAATCCATTGAAGAGTTTTTATCCTGTGTGGCAACAAATCTTGAAATTGGCGATTTAAATTATTTTTGTTATATCGGTTCGTATATATTACAAAATAATTCAATGGGAAGAAATCTCTTGAGGTTTTGCAGCACTACAGATTCATCGGTACGATCAACTTTTTTAGTTTCTGCACTGTTTGATTGGATTGGATAAATCGGTATACATTGGAATTGAACGGGTGTGATCGGATACAATTAGGAGGGATCGAGTATAATCAAAGTTGATTTGGGCTTTTTGGGACAAGATTTACACATATCTGATATTGCGACAAGTTCAGATTATGGGGGATTGTCAAACACAAATCTATTAGCATTGAAGAGTTCGAGTTTCGTGATTAAACTTTATAACAGCCACAACGACTTCATCTTATAGTAGCAAATGGTGAAGAATATTTTGACGCGCGAATGACTAATCAAGACTTTCAGTAAAAAGTTAAAAAAGTCAAAAACGATGAAGGATGTAGAGTGGGAAGATATGCGGGACTTGATGAATAGTACGATCCAGTTGTATCTTGGTAATAGGACTCTTCGAAAAGTCATCAACGAAAGCAATCTGGTCAAACTCTAGGCTAAGTTGGAGAGCAGGTATAAATTCAAGACATTGACATATCGATTGTCTTTAGAGAAATAATTATCTGCATTTCAGATGGTAGAGGAAGTGAACTTTATAGAGCACTTGTACAAGTTCAACAGGATATTGACGAAATTAGATTCCATCGGTGCAAAAATTGAAGACGAGGATAAAGCAATTCTCTTGTTGATTTTTTTACCTTCATCATTCGAGCATCTGATGACAACACTGATATTTGAGAAAGATACCCTCGGTTTAGATGAGGTTTTTGCTGCTCTCATATCTCTTGAGATATTGAAGAAGATGGAGAGTGACAAATCACAAGGCGGCGACATCATGATTGCATCAGGTAGTAGGCAAGTCAGAGGCCAGGTGATAATGAGGCAAGAGGCGTCCAAGAAGAAAGGTCATTCCAGGTCGAGAGGTTACAAAGTGAAGTGCTACTATTGTGACAAGAAAATTCTTTTGAAGAGAAATAGTCTGAAGTACAAGGCGGACAAGGAGAAAGAACAATCATCAGAGACAACGGTTACAGAGGGCTCCAATTATGAATAATCAAAAGTGCTCGCAGTTACTTCAGGTACGAGAAAATCAGATTGGATATTAGATTCCAAATGTTCATTCTACATGTGTGCAGTCAGATATTATTTTGATATATATCAGTCATGCAATGGGAATACTGTCAAGGTGGCTAACAATGCAGCAAGCATAGTTGTCGGTATAGGAACAATGCGATTTTACGGGCTTGATGAGACCATTTTGATCTTGAATGGAGTTAAACATGTGCCGAATCTACGGTAGAATTTGATTTCTTTGGGGATGCTGGGTTCGAGAGGTTGCAGGTTCTCATTTGAAGGTGGAACTCTTTAGGTTTTAAAGGGAATCAAGGATGTACTGGAGGAACAGATGATTGATAACCTATATAGGCTCGTGGGGAGTGTTGTAATAAATTGTGGTACTGTTAGACATCAGATGAGTAGTAGAGGTAGACGACATACACATACAAAGTGTAAGGGTGATCAGGGTAACCAACAATTGCAAAAAAGGGCACAGAATAGGCATAGGGTTACACGAAAGTGATGAGGTAGTACAAGTGCACAGGCAAGCAGGTCAAATGGTGTGCAAGATGCTTGCAAGATGTGAGAGCAACAGTTGTTGGATGTTCGCAAGAAAGCTCTGAGCAACTAGACTTATACGACAGATGTGACGAACAAGTGTACACCTCGACAAAAGTAAGTCTACTTTGCCCTTGATTTAGTTAGTGATGGTGATCTTTCTGATTGTATGCAAAAATGGGAAGAGATGGGGCCATGTTCTTCTACAAAGTAGTAAGCATTGTGTGACACCCAGTTTGGGTGCGAGCGCCTCGGTGTAGAGGTGCGGGCCGTGCTGTTTGAGTGTGGCAGATCGACGACGACGACGACTGTTAGGGTTGGTATACTGAAAATCATATTTTTAGCATTTAATTTTATAAAATTAATTTTCTATTTTATGAGCAATGTATACATATCATTTCTTTGTTATGCATGGATATCCAATATTCTATATAGTATTTAATCTGGTGTGTAGAGTACAGCTTACACACAGAAGATCAGATTTTAGGTTCTTGTAGAATATAAGTTTCATGTTCATATTTTAAATAGAAATGGGCATATCATCGGTACGACTGTAGCACAGAGTTTTAGTAGGCTTGTCTTAGTTATGGGGAATAGATAATAGTATCGTCTATTGTTCCGACTCTCTGTGCTAGTACACTTTGTATGTATTGAACGGGACATTTGGAATAATTAATTTTATACTGACTATATAAATTAATTCACACCCTAAAGTTATTATGAATAGTGCTTATCCTCTTAATCCTGAAATAATTATTGATTTATATTTATTTAATATTCGTTGTTTTAATTTATTAGAGGGTACGATCTTATATGGGTCTATATTCCCAGTAGGTTGGATAGTGGTATATTTATATGACAAATATTAATTATTGACGAAATTCACAGCCCAAAAGATCGGAATTGACGATACCATTTTAAGGATTCTTATAAGTTTTGACCGGGTCAAACCCTACAGGTGGATTTGATTATTCGATTATCAAATAAGTTAACCGAAAGGGTTTAAGAAATATCAAGATGCGGATTAAATTAAATTTAATTGGCGGGTATTGAGAATCTTAACGTGGGGAGAAATGTTAAGCATTTAATAACAGAAGCTCAATGTAAGAAGGTCTTGAGATTATGGGTCCAATACAATTATAGTTCTTTAGTAGTATAAACTGTAATTCAGTATTTTATAAAAATTGCAGGAACCGTTGCGTCTTTCCATAATTGCAGAAATCGCTGGTAGGTATCTGTGTTCCACTGAAAGTTTTATTCATAATTATTTCTCAGGTCCCTGCTGTAGCCCTATATATATGCAGATAGACTGAACCAGTTTCATATCATTTTTAATAATATCATATTTTGTCTTTCAAGACAAAAGATATCGGGATTCTTCCGGTACGAGTTCTTAATAGTCCGTAACTCACACTAAGTTTGAGGATCGCGTAAGAGAATACAATAGATCTGACATGAGTTTTAACTCGAAATCAAATCATAGTTGAAGAATCGATCAACAAAATGTATTCTTCTAAATTAACTTTGACTGCACGGGTTTTATTTTGATCGTACGACGTTAAAAGTTTTATCTAAAATCCATTTCGGCGTTTGCCTATCCAGTTATTTTTTTTACCGAAAATCGTTTGCAAAAACATAGATCTTGGCAGTCTTGCCTCCAACAATTGGTATCATAGCCGTTTTGCTTTTTGTTTACGATTATCGGGGTCGGGTAGATTTAGAACTATTGCTAACTTTGTTTTGCAGGCGTTCTAATCCCGATTTTATGATCATCTTTTATTTTCATATTTGATTGAACGCGTTGATGATAATTTAATTTTTTTTTTTTTCACATGGATTGACTGTGATAGATTAATTAATTGTGAACTTTACGGAGGTATAGGATCAATGTAAAAAAATTATGTTTTTTAGTTTCTAATTTTTTATTTATTTTATGAAATCCAAAAAAAAAAAAAAAGAATGAAGAACACGGTGTTGGCAAACTGTTTATGAGCAACAAACTGTTTTCAAAAAGTGTTTCGGTGATTTTTCAAAAGTCAAACTAGTGAGGCATACACGGAAAATCAAGAGGCTATTTGGTGCAGCGTATTTTTGTTGGGAGCAATTCCCAAGCGCGCAGAGCAGTTTTTCAATCCCAGCGCCATAGGTTGTTTCGGAGCAGCGATTTTTGGCCTCCAAAGCTGTTTCGACAGCATGCATTTTGCACCATAAAAGGTGGCACAATTCCCAAGCAGCAGGTCCAAAACCGACAGCTTCCAAGCAGCAGTGAAAGCCAAACAGTACCAGGCTGTTTCGGTGCAAAGGTGGCGCACTGTTTCCAAGCAAACAGCAGGACTGGTTTCCAATCAAAGCACTACAGCGGCTAACTGTTTCAGCTTTTTTTTTAAAGCTGTTGTTCAAAACTGAAGTGGCAATTCCAAAAGGCGCCAGCAGTGCTGCAGTTTCCACACAAAACAGTTTTGTCCCAAAAGCACCTAGCTGTAGCGGTTTTCCCAAAGCAGCAGGCGGATCAATGATTGAAACACAGAGCAATTTTAGGTGATAAGCGCAAATCCACAGCAGCGGATTTGGATGGAAATGATTATCGGGGTTTTACAGCGGATTTTGTTTTGAGAGCAGCGGCTTGAAGCTTGAATCCCAAACGGCAGCCAGCAGATTCCAAATCAAACACAAGCGGTGCAATCCCAAGCATACACAGCAGTGTTCATCCTAACAAGCAGCTGATTGAGAAAAAGATTTTGCAGCTTATCCTTTTAGACAAGATACTAAAACTCTTTAGAGTTTTATTCCTATCATAAAATCGAAATATGTTTCTTACATTTATTTTTTTATATTAACTGCGTGAATGATAAATATTAGTTTTATTTATCATGCTAATTTAATTAATTTGAATATTTAGTTTTAATTAAAATATTTTATAATAAAAAATAGAATTTAGTTTTTTAAATTAATTTATTAATTAAATAGAAAAATTTTAGATATTTTATTTTTTACAAAATATCACGTTTAAGTTGATTTTTTTTTAATCGGATATTTTGAAAAAATGTGAAAATTAATTTTAGATTTGAATTAATTAAATAAAAAAATATTTAATCGAAATAAATTATTATTTTTTTAAAAATGTGGAACGAAAAATAAAA
>JAOTRH010053279.1:0-19175 GCA_034768845.1 Heliamphora exappendiculata
TGAGAAACTTCTCACAAATAAATGTTATGAAAAAATCTTCATACTTAGATTTCAGAATGTAAGAAAATTTTATCATATCTCACTATATAATAATATTTTCACGTACATACGTGCAATAAAAATTTTGTAATACTAAGTTATCAAAATGTATAATAAATTTTTCATATATCACTATATACAAATATTTTAATATACGTACGTGCTATGAGAAACTTCTCATACATACGTACTATTCAAAATTTAAAACGTATGAAAAATTTATCATATATCACTGTATAAAAATATTCTCGTATAAATATATGCTATGAGAAACTTCTTATACTTAGATTTTAAAATTACTAATACATTTTTTATTTTTTTTCTCATACCGTATCTCATATCACTTTAGGTCTATCTCCCTCTAATGTTTATATTAAAAGTAATTTTATCGTTTTTCTTTACTATTCTATCTGCTAGTTTACGTTGTATATGTTTAAACTACTTTATTATTTATAAAAATTTAAAGATGCATATTAAAAATTATAACATTTTATAGTTTATAAATTAAAAATTAAAAGTAATGGTATTTTCATATATGATATTCAATTTTTTAGATACAAAAGGATATTATATTTTTAAATCTATATTTTAAAAAATAAAATATAAAAACTAAAAAGTAATTATACTTTTATAACTAAAATGATTAGAATAGTGTCATGTATATCTTGTTGATACTCATTATGATTTTTAATAGTTTTACCTTTTTTATATATTTTTTATGATCGAAATTATTTATTTTGTAGTGTTTATTAAGTAGATCATTTATGTAAAAAAAATTATATTAATCAGATATTGTTAATTCTATAAATAGATCACATTTGTTGAAAAAAAAATAATGATAAATATAATCTTATAGTTACAAATATTTAATTAATTTAATTTTTTTACGTGAGTAATATAATTAATAAATAATAAAAAGTAAATGATTTAGATTCTAAAAATATGTTAAAAAACAAAACATTCAATCGAGCACATCATGGTGGATGTTTAAACTCACTTTATTTCATAATTTCTTACATCAATTGCTCTTCAGGGAATGGTTTCAGTCATTTGCTTCATTAATTCACTTCGGGATTAATAGTATTTCTCTTGTTTGTTTGTAAAATAGAAAGACAATGATTAAACATAAATGACAATTTTGTTCTTATAGTGAAATATTTAATTATTTATATATTGAACAAATACAATTAAAATATTGTCATGCAAGGCCAAAAAACTTCCATAATAGCAAAAACAACTAAATAAGATTGAAAAAGTTTTTAAAAAAAAGTACAAATGGATAATATGAGAGACGAGAAAGTAAAAATAAAAAAAGTTACTAATAAAATTGTAAAGTAGAAAATTGATATTAGAACTTAATCTTAACTAATTTAAGTAAAAAAAAAAATAAAGCAAAAAATATAAATAAAGTAAAAGTGAAAATTGAAAAAGTTAAAATTTTAAAATAAAAAATAAATAAGTTTCACAAATAACTATATCAGAAACACTCAATTTTAAAAAATACAAATAAAGATAAGAAAGAAATAAATTAAAAAACATTAAAAACAATCTCAAATTGTTACAAAACTAAGATCGAACAATAAAATTATTATTTAAGTTAATCTCTCTCAGCCCCTCTAATATTTTTTCACTATATCCCACCTTCTTCTAGAACACTACCGTTGAGTTTCTTCACACATTCGCTTGTGTTTGGACTAATTTTTTTTAAAATTTTTTAAATTTTTTAATATCAAATCATGACATTTTTTAAAATAAAAAAAATAAAAAAAAACTTGACTTTTTATGAAAATCTAAACAAAGTAATTTTTTTTAATATAAAAAATTAAAAAACTTAACTTAAAAGTCAGGTCAAACACATGAGTTAATTCTATTAATCCAATTCCAACTTTCTATTCTCTAAAACAAACATGGTAGATTAAGTTGATATATTAATATAGTTATTACAATGTCAACATTGGAGCCACCGCGTTTTATCCAGAATTTGTGAGAACTTTTATTGCATTGAACCCTTCCTGCCTGCCCGCACGCACGCTTATGCATGAACTTGATGAATATTCTTGTTTTTGGTTGAGAGTGGACAAATTCTTAATACTGTCCGAGTATTATACATGTGATATTAAACCAAATTCAATCATTTAGTAGAATCAAACCAAATCAAATTAATAAAAATCGGATTGGTTCAGTTTGAAATCACAATTTTATAAATTTTAAAAATTAATTTGTATGTATAAAAAAACTAGTATGTATAAGTTTTAAAAGTTTAAAATAAATAACAAATGCAACATATAAAAGCATGAAAGAAAAGCTTAGAATAACTATTATACAATATATTTAATAAAATAAATGACAAATATCTAACAAATAATTTACAAAAATAAATGATATGTGATAAATAAATAACAATTAATAGTAATTATTTAATCAAATAACTTTTTTTTCTTTAATTTATGAAGTTAGAAAGCTTTTTATGAATCTGACAATAATTTTATATGTAGTCTAATAGTTAATATGTTTTATTTTTTTTTACATATGTATATATGTATGTGTGTATGTATATATATTATTCGGTTTATACGGTTCGATTCTCGATTTGATTCGAATTAATCTCAAACTAACGAATGAACCAAACCAATACTATCGACTTATTTTTTTGTAATCCAGAACCAAACTGATTATTTGTAAAAATCAAATCAATCAAATCCACAAAAGTCGGATTGACTCGGTTTTTAAATTTCTCGAATCTCTTGTCCACCCCAATACTTAGCAAATAAATAATCGCAACCTACATAATATGTGTGATAATTTTGTCTTTTAACTATCTAATAAAGACAAGTTTTACGTACTTATTATAAATTTATTACTATTATATTTGGTGAGAGCACACATATAGTTGTTACATGATACTCTGAAAATATCAAATAATTAATCGTTGACCGTGTGATTAGTATTTAGGAAAACTATCTAGTCCTAAATTAGCTTTGACTTCATTAAGATTAATTTAAATTCCTGCACGTCATTGCTGTAGTAATGACTTGGGCCTTACGTTGTCCTTAGATACACATGAAATATCCAATCTCAGAATTAATTAGAGTCCACAATATTGTGATGCATGTGACCAATAAAACTAAGCCACATATATGAGTCAAGAAAAATTAATAATACTAAAGATTTAGCCTAGTCTAAATATTTAAATGGTTTTTTTGGGAGGTTTTTTTTAATAATTTTTTTAAATTTCTTAGTTTAATTTTTTTACTATTTTGATTTCTCGTGGGAAAAGTTTTAAAAATATGCTTGCTTAAGAAAAAATTAAAAAAAATTCATTAAAAACCAAAAAATCCACCAAAAAAAGCTAAAACAGTGTTATGTTGACTTTTTTGTTTGATCTGAATTTATTTATTTATTTATTTATTTTGTTAAATTTTTTACTTTTGTGATTCAATATAACATGGGAATTTTAAAAAGTACATTTATTTAGGTTAATGCTAAAAGAATTCACTAAAAATAAATAAATTTGTATAAAAAAAAGGTAGACCAGATACTTAATTTGGGATAAAAGTTTAATTTTTTTCTTTTTATTGTTTTTGTTTTTATATTTTAGTTAATTTCTTTATTTTTTCAATTTGTATTTGAAAAGAGGAACTGTAAAATAATTTTTTGGAGACAAATACTAAAAAAACAATATAAAATAAGTAAATAAGCCCCTGTTTGACGTAAATCTTGTAAATGTTGTTTGTTTTTGTCTTTTTTTAATTTTTCTTTCACTTTTTGGCCAAGTTTTTTTTTATTTTTTCGAAGTGTAACAATAAAATGAACTGAAAAAGTAAAAACTTTTAATCGAAAAATAAAAAAAATTCACTGAAAATAAAAATAAGCAATATAATATTTAGGTTTATTTTGACTTATTTTTATCTTTCTTGATTTTTTTTTATATATTTTCATTAATTTTCTTTACTTTTATGGCTCGCATTGACGAGAAGAGTCAATAAATATAATAGTTTAACTAAATAATAAAAAAATTTCACTGAAAATGAAAATAAACACACAATATAAGCAAATAAGCATTTATCCCAAACATGTTTATATTAAGAACTCATTTGGCAACTGGCTTTAAGCCAACGCTAAGTCAGGCTTTTTGCCGTTTAACTTAAAGTTCAAATAGCAAAAAAGTCTTATTTGGCAACTCAAAAATTTTTAGTCTTTAAACCTTTTTACTTTTTACATATATATATATTTTTATATATTTTTAAAAAATTTCATAACTTTTATGATACGCATATTTTTATAAAAAATATTATTTTTATAATATACTCGTCAAAATCTATTAAAAAAATCAATATTGAATATAAACCCATCTAAAAATAAAATCTTAAAAATTATAATAATTTTAAGCCAAACTTTTAGCATTTTGACTTAAACCTATTTTAAACCAAGCATTTTAGCTTATTGCCTTTTGATTTAAAATCACCCATACGGTTTAACAAACAAGTTTTTTTTGCTTATTTAGATTAAAGTAATTAAAAAAAACTTACTTGAAACCAGATTGCCAAACGAGACCTAAGTTGAACCTTATTAGTAGTTACATAGACGATGGATGGAATTAATTTTTCATAGACGATGGATGGAATTAATTTTTCACCGCTTAAAATTTGATTGGCAACTAACTTAAAATTTTATTTATTTTTATTTTATATTTTTAGTTAAAAAAATAAAATTGGTTTAAAGTAGTCTATTTGATAAATTATGTTTTAACCTCTTTTTTTTCTAAGTTGATTGATTTGATAAAAAAATAGATTTTTGTTTAAATTAGTTACTATTAGCTTTTTATACAGTTTATTATAACAATTATATATATTTTATATTGATAATAAATAATGTATCAACTACAAATATTAACTCTTTTAGAATGGAGAGAATTTGAGTTGGGGAGATTTCAAATGCACTCACTTATTTTCTTTGTGCACCCACTTATACAAGTCATATTGTACCATGTATAAGTGTATCAATGCACAATATGAATATTAAAAAATAAAAAATGTGTATATTTAGAATCACCCACTCAATAGAGTATTTTAGAAATTAAAATTTTGATTTAATTTTTTTTTAGCTATTTTTCCTTTTTTTCTCCCAAATAGACTATATTAACTTTTTTTTTTGTTTTTTTAAGCTAAAAATACTATTAAAAAAAACTTAGGTTGACAATCATGCCCTTAGACTCTGCAAATCGATTTATACACGTAAAATAAACTTAGCCTCTGTTTGTGACATATTTTGTTATATAAATTTTCTTTTTATTTTTAGTATTTTTTTTTATCTTATTCCAAATGAATTACTTTTAGACCAGTAAAAAATTATAAATGGGCAAAATCAAACTCGTTCAAATTGAGAATTTTTTTTGGGTCTATTTTTTGAACTAAAAAATCTAAAAATTGCCTTATAAGTAAGTGTGCATGCTGGACGATTTGAATCAGTTTTATATTAAATATAGGGTTGAACCAATTACGATTTTAATTTTGGATCGAGAACCAAATCAACCATTTAAAAGAATCAAATTAAATCAAATCAAACCATCCTAATAAAAATAAAGTTGGTAATTTTGGTTTGAAATCACAATTTCACCTTATATATATATATATTTCATTCCATATAATAACTTTAAATTTGAAGGATTTTGGGCCGAGGTGCACATCAAGCCATGGGCCCAGGCTCGGCATGCCTCATCCAAACCTCAAAGGGAAGGATTTGATAAACTTCAGCTCAGGGCTACGACCGAGGTCCAAGGCCGAAGGTATCTCGAGGCTAATGAGACAAATATTGGCCTAATGCTGCCAGTTCAGCCTAGATCTGGATTCGAATTCAATTAACTTAACATGAAGTTCGAGTTCTAATAACATTTAATATGATTTGACCGAGAAAGTACAGCATTTAATGTGATTTGACCAGGCACAGCTCCCCCATCGAGTGGGCTGCACTTTGAGAGAACATTTAATACGCTTATCTTGGCCCAAAGAATAGGCTGAGGTGTCAGCCGTAATAGTGATGTGATTGTGATCTGAATCAACAGTAAGTTACTACCGTTGGCATGACGTTGGCCGGAATAGAGCCGCTCTACAAGCCTATGCGGACAGGTTAATCATGAGGCTAGGGGAGGGAGAAAGTGTATGACTCCTAAAAAAAAGAGAAGCATCAAGCTAAGAGAAAAGGAGGTTTTTGGTTTTGATAAGAAAGATCTATGTCACTTTGTTAATATAAAACGAGTTTTTAACTTAATTATCGAAGCGGCTACCGAATGACTGTCTTTGAGTAGTTCATGTTTGTTGGTCCTTGCAGGTATTCATTAGGAGAAGGAACGATCGGGTCATGTTCAACCCATCAAATAAATATCAATCTACATATCATCCCCGTACAAAATTGAATAACTTGTAATTTCTAAATAGTTAGCAGATTTCTTGGAAAAGTATAATTTGATGAAGTTATCTAATATAATTACAAGTTGAGGAAGGATTGAAAACTCATACAGAAGCCTAATACAATTAAATTATATTACATATTTATAAATTTAATAAGTATAAAAAAAGAGATTAATTAGTAAAAAAATCAAAAAACATATATTTATTTTACAATTATCTATACATACAAAACAATTGAGTCTGTATGATTCAGTTCTTGGGTTGATTCAAGTTAATTTCAAACTAATTCATCAAAAATTAATCTAAGAACCGAATTAAAATTATCAATTATATTTTTTGAGACTCAAAACCAAATCAATAACTTAAAAAACCAACCCAACTCTACCCATGTAAATTGAATTAATTCAATTTGTAAATTATTTGAATCATTTGTGCACCCCTTCTTATAGATATAAGCCTTTAGTTACTCACCTAATATCGTGTGGCACTGTTTGGAATAGTTTTTTCTGTAAGTTTTTTATTTTAATTTTTTGTTTAGATTTTTTATTTTTTTAATTTCTTGCGAATCTAAAAGTATAGCTGTTTTGGCTTTTACGTCTTATATAATTTGTTTGTTTATTTTTTTTTATCATTCTTTACTTTTCCGGCTTAGTGAGAGAAATGTTAAAAGTATTATCGTTTAAATTAACGTAAAAAAAATCACTACAAATGAAATATATATATATATATATATATTTAAAAAGCTATCCCAAACAATGCTTAAGACTTTTATTGTCAACTTAATTTATGTTTTCTGTGACTTGACTTGATAAAAAAAAAAAATCCAATTGGAGGAAAATGCCAGACCTATTGTAAATGAAGTCAATTGTTTGGTGAAGTCGGATCACACAATCAACCAAGTCAAACTCCTCTAAACACACGTGTGAACAAACAAAAAAAATAAAAAAATCAATTATGTGGCTTATTTAATAACGTTTAATAGTTTTTTATTTTTTATTTTTTATTTATAATAAATAAAAATAAATTTTTATTTATTTTTATAAAAAATATAGAAAAAATATGTTTAGCACGTAAATGTTTAAAAAATAATAATTAAAAAATGTGGATGAATGTAATAGTTGAATGTGGTAGCCGAATGTAATATTGAAAGTGGTAATTTGTGGTGTTAGCTAGTGATGATATCAAGAAGTAGAGATGATGATCAGAGGTGTTGATCGGAGGCGGTGGCCGTATTTCGTTGTTGAAAATAGTGCCTGAATATAATAACAAGAAGTTGTGGTCAAAGACGACGATCGAAAATAATGACCGAATATCATAGTCAAAGGTTGTCATGCTTTGTATGCATATTCAAATACATGTCTGAACACACATTATTTTTTTTAGAAAATATAGCGATATGTGTTTTTTTGGGTGAATTAATGATATGTGTTCTTTATACGTGCACTTAATATATTTTTTTTTCAAAACTGAACATGAGCAAATTAATTTTGATTTGTTCTTGCATGGCTCATTTGGATTTATTCTCGATTTTCTGTGTTTTTCTTTTTGTTTTAAATTTTTTGTTACTTTTTTAATTTGTCTTAACGAAAGAACAAGAAAAATAAGATTTTTATCAAAGGTAAAAAAATCTCACCACTTACGAAAGTAAGTGAAAAAAAATAATATTTTATTGACTTATTCAATTTTTTTTATCCTTTTAGATTTTTTAAAAAATTTAATTATTTTTTGGTTTTATTTTTATTTTTCTCCGGTCAAACTTTATAAATAAAAAAAATCAAAAGATAAAAAAAGAATTCATTAAAAACGAGGAAAGTCGAATATTTGTCAGGCTGATCAGGCAATCACGTTAGTTTATAATAGTCCAGTTCGGCTTCCAAATCGACCATGCACCGGGCATGACCAAACTCGGGTTTATGTAACGATGTAGCTCGGCTACAAGGACTTAGTATGTTGAATAGCTCGGCGTGTGATTGTTGAGCAGAGCAAATCCTAAGGTTTAGCCTCCCGAGATTAGTGTATGTGCTTTTTAACTTGACACCCTACAATTGTGTTAAAGGCAGTTGTACCACCCTAAAAATCAGAGTATTCGGAGTGATTGAGCTTGCTTAATACAGAGTCTGGGAATAAGTAGGCAATCTGTCAGGACAAAAAAAAAAACATACAGTGTGATAATAAATTATAATATTCTTAATGAGTCGCTATCAAGCTCAAAGAGCTATAAATTAGCTGGGAAATGAAGACCCAACCCATCTCGGGATGGATTAAGGCTAATAGCCCACCTTGGGATTAACCCCATCAGCCCCTATAAAAGGGAGGTAACAAATAGCAAATGTATGTATTCTCAATTACACAACCAAAACTCTACCATAATTATCTTTTAAGTTTTTCTTTTTTTAATTCTCAGTTCTAATCTGATTCTTGGAAAGTTTACCGGTAAAATTACCGGCAGAACATCTTACTTCTTTCTTGTGTAGCCACGCGTGAACAACATCTTGGACCCAACTAACGTGGCTCGTAAATTCCAATATCTTAATTCCTTAAAAAATTAAAATAAATACCATAAAATAAGCCAATAAACCACTATTTTAAAAGAAGTTGCATAAGGTTTCAAATTATTATGAAGATATACTCTATTCGTTTGGAGAATAAAAGGAAATATTATGATTCTAATTTTAAATTTACGCATGAACAAGAACGGAGCCATTTAATTCTGATCAAATTTACAACTTTTCCCCAAATAATATAAGTATTACAACTAGTTGTCTATTTTTAAAGGAAAAAAAAACATGGGCCAATAATATCGTTTTGTTATTGAGTTGCTGAGCTATTTTCTTAAGAAATAGAATTCAATAAATGATTAGAATAAAGCATATAAAAAATACAAAATAGACTTGAAAATTATAGTCGTATTATATATTTTTGAAAAATCTAGAAATAAACAATATATAAAATTTATATTTAACTAATATAATTAAACACGATGCAAAAAAATATGATACAATGATCTTGCATAAGGTTTATAACTAATGCATAGATACCATTGTGGTTTAGGAAATTACGATGTCTATGAAATTTCTAGTCTCATTCCAAAGTTATTTATTTTGTTAGTCGATAGTTAATTAGAGTTGATGCCAATAATAAAAAATATTACAATACTAATTTTATCGTATTGAAACCTTTTAATTTCTCTTTGTATAAGAAAAAAATGCTTACACAAATCCATTTTAGGGAGAGGATTATAATTTCCTAACTACAAAAGTATCTATGTATTATTTACAAATCTCATGAAAAGTATGTATATTTTATTTAATTTATTTTTTGTATAAAATGAGGCAGAGAGGGAAAGTGAGAAATTTCAAGGCTCCAGTATGGCATCTCTAAAAAGTTTTATTTTTGCAAAAAAACAAATTTTAATTATAGCATTTAACATCCCAAAAAAATCCAAGTTTTTTCATTTCTCTTTTTGAGAGCATGCCTATAAATATTTCAAACATTTTAATTGTTTTAATAAAAACTTATAATATTTTTAATTAAAAAACCAACTATACTTCAAAAAATTAATAAAAAAATTCATACTATTAGACAATATCACATGCACTATAGTTTAAAATAAAAGAAGTATATATTAAAAACCAACTAGTCTATATGATGTTGTGTCTCGGTTTTAATTAAGCTCCGCAAGTGAACGGTAAAATTAATTCTTTAAAGATTAATTAATGTGCGCATAAATTAATCCGAATACCCTAAAATATATATAAAAAAGCAATTTTAAAAATCATGCAAGATGGGCCTTCAAGAAAGGGCCATACTGCACCCAAACCCCAGTAAAACAAGTTTAAGGCTCTGTTTGGCAACTCTCAATTTTTTAGCTTTTTGGTTAAAGTGCTAAAAAATTAACAATAGTTCGCTTGGTAAAAAAATTAAAAAGTTAAAACATCAAATTAATACTCTAACTATTAAAATAATTAATTCAAATTCCCACTACATTTTAAAAGATAATAATATTTTTCATTAATAACTTATTCATTACTATTACCAATTACATATCATTGTTATTATTAATTATCTAGAAAGGCAAAAGTGTTCAATTTGAACGAAAAATAAAAAACTAACTTTTTATTTAATCATCAAACTTTAGAAAAACTAATTTAAAAGTTAATTTATCAAATAACTTAGTTTAAACTTAATTTATCTTTTTAATTAAAAACTCAAAAAAGTAAAAAAAAAATTTAGGTTAATTGCCAATGAGAAACTAAACTTATGTTTGGATTAGATTTTTTAGGAGTTTTTTTTCTTCTTAAAAGCCTTTAGAAAAACCTATTTGTTTGGCTTCATTTGGTTTTTTTATATATTTTTATATTTATTTTTTTACAAAAAAGGTAAAAAGCTTAAAAAAACCAAACATAGGCTAATTATCCTTTTAACTAAGGTTAATTTTATTTTTATCTCTTAAATTATCATAATTTTTTTTATTTCATCATTCAACTATTCATTTTACTTATTTGGTTCCTCAATTATTTAATTTACCTTACTCAGTCAAATTAAAATTACTATTTACTAAAAAAAAAAATTTTGCTATACATTGTTCTCTTAATATAAAAAGAGTTAACCTTTCCACCGCAACAAAATTACTAATAAAAGTACATGCCTATGTAGTATATTCTAAAGGGTATGCTAAGCTTGTGTTTAGACTATTTTTTTTTTAAAATTTTTTAGTTTTTTGGTATTTTTTATAAAAAAAAAGATGTAAAAAAGATTAACTTAAACTAAATTAATAGACTTTTTTTAAGGTTTTTAAACAAAAAAAATTTTAAAAAATTAAACCAAATATAGGCTAAATAGGTATGTACTTTTTTTTGTGGAAAAAAATTAATGAAAATTGCTACTGAATTGTTTTTTGTCAGTAACTTTTTCATTACAAGCAAAATAACTATTTAATTTACAAAAATAAGTTAATATATAGAATTATTTTTCCTTAATAACTTTTTCCCAATAAGCAATAAAATGATTGTTTCGTACATTAAAAAAAATGAGTAAAATGGCTGCAGGATTATTTTTCATTAATTAACTAGACATTCATTTTCCATTTGACTATTTTGATGAAGGCAGCGAAGCAAATGGATATGGGGCTATTTTTTTTTTGATCTATTTTGTTTTATGTAATATTGGATTCTACTCTAGTTAAAATTTGTGTTTTTTGTTTTTTGCGTAAAAGTTTGATGTTCTTTCTTTGTGAATATTATTTTTTTTTCTTTTGTGAGTGTTATTTACTTTCTTTTGTAGTTGTTTTATTTTTATTAATGTACTTTTTTATTTGATTTATTATTGGTTAGAAATGCATTAAGGTATAGTGCCCCTTTCTTGATAATTTTTTAAAATTTGATTGAGTAAAAAAATAAATTAGATAATTAAGAAACAAAATAGATAAAATTAATAATTGAGAGACTAAATAAAAAAAGAAGTTCAGCCACAAGTCTTATTTCACTTTACTATTTAGGAATAAGTTCCACCGAAAAATTTATATTCTAATAAATTAATTTTACTTGTCATTTTTTGAAAGTATCTTTAATGAGAGAGAGAGAGTGAGAGAGAGAGAGTGAGAGAGATTTTTTATGCAATTAGTTTATATTTTAAAATTTTAAAATTGTATAACTTTCAATACATGTATTCATTTTTAATAATATTTTTATTTTTATAAATTTTTCGTAAAGAACTATAAAACAATATCTATATTGACTATGAAATTGTTTTAAAAAACAAAATGAATTTTTTTGTTTTCACAATAAAATGATAATGTTTTCATATTGTTCTAATTATTATTATGTAGTGAAATATTATGTATTCGTTATGTTCTCATTGTTGATGGTTCATGAAACATATAAATTCTCATTAATATGTATTGAAACATTATGCAATTATTCCTATGTTCTCATTTAGATATCATAACACACTATGTTTTTATCGAAATAAAAAATGTTATCATTGCTATGTGTGAGTATACTATGTTCTCATAATGTTCCCATTATTATGTAATTAAACATTATAGTCTCATAATGTTCTCATTATTATGTAAAGTGACATTATGTTATTATTTCTATATCCGTATTACGGTATCATACCACACTGTGTGTTTGTTACCACCGTGTAATTTATCATGCCGCACTAAAATAATCTCACAGTATTCTTATTATTATGTATGAAACATTATGTTATTATTTTTATGTTTTACTATATTCTGATAATTGTCATGATTGCCATCACCATGTAAGTTTGCCCTGCAATTTTGCATCGTAACTGACACGTATATTTTTATTAATATTGCACATTTGACTTATTTTGACAATATATCACATATTGTGTTCTCATGTTGTTCTCATTATTATACAGTGAAATATTATGTCCTCATTTATGATGGTACATGAAATATATAATTTTTTATTAATATGCATTAGAGCATTATGCAATTATTCTTACGTTTTCATTTGGATATCATGACAAATTATGTTTTTGTTAAAATTAAAAATGTTCTCATCGCTATGCGTGGGTACACTATGTTCTTATAAATGTTCTCATTATAAGTTTTCATTAATTTGTATTGAAACATTATGCAATTATCTCTATGTATTTATTTGAATATCATGACACACCATATTTTTGTCAGTGTAAAAAAATGTTCTTATTATTATGTTTGCAAATGGTAAATCCTTCAACTTGTAGGGATATATTGGCATAAATAATGGATATTCGAAATTTAAAATCACATAAAAAAAATATATGTATACAGTCTATATATACGTAACCTGTTGCATGTATAAATAACATATTTGTCTGTTGTTTTGATAATATTTAAAAATATGATATGTTGGGTTATTCAATTAGTTATTGGGATCTATCCTAATATAAGTTGCTAAAATAAGACTCATAATTAATTATCCTATAAAAAAACTCAATTTAGAAAATAAAAAAAGAGAAATTTTGGCAAATGTTCAAATATCAGTTGATATTTAAAGATGGGTCATATTTAATTTTTTAATAAAATGAGTCTCACAACTTTAATGTTTATAAAAAATACTCTTAAATTAGATCTTCAGAAGATTACATTGATCAAATTTCTTCCTAAACAGAAATAAAAAATCTCGCGCCGCAATTACCATAACCCTAGCTCCATTGTTGTTTTCATTATCCGTCGCGTTATTGCCAATCGGGGCATCGCCGTTAGGGCATTGTCGTTATCGCTGTACTATAAATACAACTGATAAATGTATTAGTTATAGTCTGTCTTGTATTTTTTGTGATCCTGCATCACAAACATAACTGATAGATATATCAGTTGATAGTTTATTTTGTATTTTTCTGATCACTACAGTGCAAATATAACTGATAAATGTATCAGTTGATAGTCTATATTGTATTTTTCTCTGATACTACATCACAAACATAACTGATATATATATATCAATTGAAATTCTGCGAGGGAGGACGACGACGAGCTATCTTCGTAAACTGTTCGCATGCGATGAGGATGATGATGAAGTTGGTGGCCGATGCTTGGGTGGCGACGATGGAGCAAATGGTGACGGTGGAAAATGATGAATATGAAGGTGACGAAGGTTTGGGTGGAGGCGGCAACAAGGAGCGACGACAGTGTGATTTGGCCACGACAGATATGGTTCATGTTAGCAGCGAAGAGCGACAGCAGAGGCAGAAGCGGCAAGGGGCGACGACGACAGCGAGAGGGGGGCAAAGCTTCAGTTTTGTAGAAAGAGAGAAGAATGGTGCAACTATGGTAGAAAATGAGTAATATAGAGCAGCGACTAGGGTTTAGATTGCTAGGGTTTAGATTTTTGAAATTTAAATTTCAAATATGATAGAAAAGAAAAATTAAATCTTTTAAATAGAAGTAAATTAATCATAAAATTTTATCTTAATTTATGACGGGACTAAAACTAGTAAAATAAATATGGTAAGACTAAAATTTTTACGAAGTTTAAAAAAAGGATTAAACCTCAAATTTCTCTAAAAAAAATGCTAACTACGTATTCGTTTGACAACTTGGCTTTAAACTGATTTTTTGGCTTTAAACTGATTTTTTGGCTTTAAGCCATTTTAAATTAAAAAAATTAAAAAATTTATTTAATTGAAAAAATAGTGACTTTTAAGTTAAAAAAAAGCCAAATAAATTGAATATAAATTTTTTATAATATCATTTAGTCTAAATAAGGTTTTGCCAAATAAAAAAGCCAAAAAATAAAAAACTAAAATCTAAAATACAAATAAACTAAAGACTAAAAGTTAAAAAAGAAAAACTTTTTAATTTTTTAATTTTAAATTAAAAATTAAAAATTAAATTTTAAACTGGCTTAAAACCTGTAGAAAATGAAATCTACGTCCAGTGGGATGGATAGCAAGACCGAAAAAAAAATTAACCCTTTTAAACATGCGCGGAAACTCCCGTCACCGGTCCATGGAAGCGCGACGTCTCCGAACCCTATTTGGGAACGCGAGATCACTCTCTTGTATGCTGCAGAGCCTCCGCAATTTCTTCTCTTCACCACCATCTTCTTCTTCGGCGGCGAGCCCTTGGACCCGGAAGTTCTTCTTCGACGATTCGCTGGAATCCGGGAGTTCCGTGTATCGGCACGCCCTCAAATTCCAGCGCCCGTCCACCATCAAATGGCGAAAACAGCTGCGAAACTCCGTCAGCTTTATCGGAAAAGTCGACCGTCCTCTCAAGCAAGTTAACTCCGTCGATCGATTTGGTGCTTACACCTTCATCAACGTCGAAACCTCCCCCAATTCCAACCGGTTCTTCAAGTGAGACTCGTTTAATCCACCTCCTCTCAATTTATCCTTAGGTACAAGAATATGTTGTAAATATGTGCAAAGTTTTGTGCGCACCTTTCGATTGTGATTTGTGATGTCTAGATCGAGGCCAATTTTGCAATCTATGAATTATCTAAATGCTTTGTATAGTTTGTTTTGCAGAGTGAATGAGCCTATCGTCTGTCTAACTGCAATTTTGTATATCTTCCTAAAGTGTTTCATAGAGTAATTATTAGGTACTCGCCGAGCACTTTGGCATTGCCTATGTGTTGTTGCTCCTATTCAATCATGTAGCCAAAAATACCCTGCATGGGAGAATGTTCACCTAATTTTGGTGGATATGAGGGAGATAAAAGTATCCCCACTTAGTGTGTATGGCACATTTTCTCTTGTCAAGAGTATCACGTAAGTAATACGTAAGTAAATGAGGCATGCTACTGTGGAACTACCTAATAACTTTCTTTCTTAAAACTTACACTTCAATAGAAGTGATCATGGACGTAGCCAAGTAGAGCTGAGTGACTTCAATTGACCAGATCCCACCGAACCTTGACAAAAAACTTAGAACTTATGTAGTGTGGTACAACTTTGTAAAACAATTTAGAACCAGTGTAGTACATGTAAAATTTTGGGAAGGTTTGATAAAATGACTCTTCTAAAATTAATAGAAAAAGTAAACATGAATGTGCCAATTTCTATTTAGAAAAAAATAGGGCTTCGTTGAATGCCACTCTTTTTGTTAGTACATGATTCTTCGCGTTTATAAGATTAGGTTTTTTTTTTTCTATTTGATAAGATGCTTTTAATTACATAAATACCGAACATATGATATAGTGTTTTAGTGATTATAGAATTATTATTTTTTGTTTTCCTTTTCTATATGATAAGATGTTTTTAATAACATAAATAATTAATATATGATGTAGTGTTTTTAAAAAATAAAACTCAATATGAACAATTCTAAAAATGTCTTCACATGGCTTTACCATATTAATAACCCAATTGTTTTTTTTTTTTGGCTATGTATAATTTGAAAATTTCAAATTAGTTTTATAAATGTTATTGTGATGATATGTTACAATGTACTATGTAAAAGTTAGTTTTAATAAGTTTTGTGCTCTATTATTAAAATCGTACGATTCACGATACGTATTGTATGACTCAGTTCGATACATTTAACAATCGATTCGTATCGGTGGGGTGAATCGAAGAAAGCAAGAATAATACGATTCATGATATGTATCACATGATTCGATCTGATTCGGTTCGATACACCAAAGAATCGATTCGATACCAAGCAAGTCTCGATTCTTGTTTCTTCTCATTCATAATTTTGCGTTTTAGAAACTTGTCCCACATTATTTTTCTATTGCATTTAACCTTGTTTACATATTTTGAAGGCTTCTCTACCGATTACTAATTGGTTTTGAATTGGATAGTTATAAATTCTAACATGATATAATTGATATCAAAGTTGTCTTGAGTGGTTTCGCGAGTCAAGTTTTTGTTCAGGATCTGTTTCATTCATTTCGTTCATCTTTCTATCATCTTCATATGTAACTGAGCTGCACGTGCGAGGGAGTAGTAGAGACGTATCTCATCACTTCTCTAAGCCATTCAAGTTCGATTTATATAATTTAGAGGTCTCTCCACCCATTGCCAATTGATTTTGGGTTGGATGTTCCCAAATTCAAGAAATGTATTTACAAATTTTCATAAATCATAACATAATTGATAATACAATATAGGATCCTTGATAACGATAAAACTTAGACCCACTTCTCTTCCCCCAAATGCAAGCGTCTTACCTATTACACCATGTGCTCATCTTTCAAAACAAGGTTTTCATTAATTTATGACTAAGCTTTTCATATTTATAATATAAATCTAATATCTAACTATTTAAATATATATATATTTATGTATTTTAGAAATTATAACTAAATCTTTTCAATTCACGATTCGATTCATGATTCGAAAAAATGTAATTTTGATTTATGATTTGATTTTCGATTTGACAACTATGATTTTTTGAAACTAAAAATATAACGTAATGGCATTGAAAATGATATAATGAATGACATCACTGAATACAATTCTTGGCTATGCCCTTGGAAGTGATGATGTATAGTTGCCAGTTCAACCTTTGCAGCATTTTATCCTGCCAATTCCTTTCTTATTAAATGTTAACATAATGCAGAATCTGAGGAGTTGAATTTAGTTGAAGTTGTTGTAATAGTTATGGCCATGTCTCTATAGTATATTTTACGCTGTCAAGTTGCCCTGTATCAAAAAGGGATGAACTGATGAACTCTCTTAAACCTTTCTCTTACTATTTCGAAAGTTGAACAATGCAATAGGGGCACTACAACCCGTGCCTGCAGGGTTGGATTATTGCTTTTGATCTGCTTCATAACTTTGTTTACTTTTATTAACTGGTGTGGATTGCCTTGTGTATATCCATTTTTTTGCCTCAAGTCCCTGCCATTTTTTCATGTCCTTAATACAGCATTATTTGTCTATTGTTATTATCAATTATTTCTTCCTTCACTAGAAAACTGTTATATTGCCATGGTTTTTCTGCTGTGCAAGTACATGCCTACATTTTTGGTGAATTTTGAAGGAATATATGTTACTAGGCAAGCTTACATCCTACAATTTGCGTACAGGATTTTACTGAAGATGTGGGATGAGATGGCAGAGATATCTATCAGACATCTGAATCCGAATGATTGTATTTATGTTTCAGGTCATTTAGGATCATACACAAAAGTTGATGAGAATGGAAAGTTCAGAACAAATTATGAGGTTCGAAATATATTTCTTCAAGCAACTGTGTTCACTTGTTAAGAATCTTTAGATCGTATATCTCATTTTTTGATTATGTTGCGCGAGCTATTCTATTGCATCAGTTACAATTGACTGAAGTATAAACATATAAATTACCCCAGCTGACGATAGTAATTTCCTCTTTGGAAACATATAGACATTTTATTTTGTTTGCACTATGCAGGTGGTTGTGAAGGAAATAAATTATGTTGTGCAATGTGGTGAAGGCATGACCTACAAAAAATCTGAGCATTCAGATTCAGGAGGTACTTTTTGCATATCTAGTTGGTGGAATATATGCTGTAATAATTTCTGTTTCCCATATACAATAGTATGCTCTAGAAATATTTAGAACTACTGCCCAACAAATTAAAAATATGGCTTTAGAGGGAGCAGATTGTTGCCACTTGCCAGAAACTGCATGGACAGGGCTTGCAGGAGTACAATTACATCATACAATCTATGTGCTCCGAAGTATATAAATAGCTAAGATAGTAACATGTGTATGGTGCAAAGCCCTTATTTTTGCTCTTGGCTATGGGGTTTGTGAGTTTCAAGATTAATCCTTGGTAGCGTATTGAATTTTTTGGAAAAAAAATCTAGTTTCTATTTTTAACGTACAAACCTGAAATGGGCTAGTTATCCAATCTGAGTTTATTGAAGTTGATCTAGGTTTGAGAAATCAATTGAGCTTTGGTAGAGATTTTTTGTTTGGGCTTTGGGGCAGGCATGTTTCTAGCATTTGCATCAGCAGGTGAGAATCATGAGATAGCTTTTCTTTTTAATTATCATTACCCCACTTATCTTTTTATTTTTCTTTTTCTTTTCTCTTCTTAATTGCAGTATCATTTCAGGCCTGAATTGAGTTTGCTTTTCTGTGCTTAACTTTATTCCTATCCCAAGTTCAGGTGAAACTGGTTTGGAAAAATACAAAAAGCGCCTTTGCTTGTGGCAAGTGTTCTTCACTAACCCATGTGAGTGGCTGGATTGCAGAAGCCACAAGGTAAATCCAAATCATCCAGATTTTAAGCACAAGGACACTGGTGAAGCTCTCTGGATCAGACACAAGGATCCTCC
>JAOTRH010053300.1:0-19174 GCA_034768845.1 Heliamphora exappendiculata
AAACACAACACATATCACAAAAGTGTTCCAAGAAAGTCTTAGATCCTACCTTAGGGACGCTAGATCCACAAGAGAAAGCCTCAAATAAGCTCCATCCACGAGAATCTTCAACCGCACGGTGAGAAAAACTTCTCCAACGCCAAGCTCGGGTCTCCAATACTTGAGCCATCGAGAGAAAGCCAAGAAAACTCACTCAAAGAGACTCCAAACAACTCTAAAACTCAAGCCCAAATCCTTGCTCACACTCTAGAGAGAGAGAGATGGAAAAAATGGAAGGAAAAAGCCCCACATCGCCTTTTAAAAACACCAGATCCGCGACAGTCCGCTCGAGCGGTCCCCATCCAGAGGACCTCTCGGCCACCTCTCTGCTCGAGCGAGATCCCCACCGCTCAACGGTCAACGCTGGGAGATGAACCTAACTAAAGCTGCACTGAACCATACATCCACAATATGTCATCCAACCACGTTCTTTTTGCGTAATTTCACTCTTAACCATCATGAATGAACGCATAAAAACCCAAAATAAATTTTCACGCACAATATGCACTTCCACATATCTCCACTGGGCACAACACATTTGTTTGTATTAATATTTCAAAAACAACAAGGGTTCGAATCGCTACAGGATGAGTACTTTGCGTAAAGATATAATTAATTGCACCAAGAGCCCTTACAATCAAGAGGCTAAGAAATAAAAGACTTTCATATTTAAGAACGCAAAAGAATAAGATTCTAAAAATAGACTAGGACTGTGGAAGTTTGATCAAGATGTGTGTAGGGATGCACTAGTGAAAATGGTAATGAATGATGAGTTACCATTTCGATTTGTGGAATGGGAAGGATTTCAAAACTTTTGTAATGTGCTGCAACCAAATTTCAAGGAAGTGTCCCGAAGTACAGTAGCAAGAGATTGTGTAGCATTATTATATGGTAGTGAGAAAAAAAGATTAAAGACCATATTCAAGAAATCGAACCAAAGAATTTGCCTCACTACAGATTCCTAGACCTCCTTGCAAAATGTTTCTTACATGTACTTAACAGGACATTTTATTGATAAGGATTAGAAATTGCATAAAAGAATTCTAAATTTTTGTGTAGTTTCTAGTCGCAAAGGTGAATCAATTGATCGTGATGTTGAGTCATGTTTGGTTGAATGGGGTATCGACACATTATGCATGGGGGGTCAAGTTATTGACCAGTTTTGTAGCTCTTGTACTCCTAAACTTATGGCATGCCTAATTTTCTTACAAGATTGGTTTTGTGCCTCACCATTTCTGTGAGACCTTGTACCGTCTGATTTTGATATATATGCATGTTGGGTGTTTTGACGCTATTTTTAGCTGTTTCGCTTTAATATGCCTATATGAATTTTGATGCATGATTTGGTTATTTCATGCATGCGGGGTTGGTCCCGGGGTCCGCGGGGAGTTGTGGTGCAAATTTTAAAAATTCAAAAAAAAGACATTTTGGAGGTCTATAAATATTTGGAGTTAGATATTTTCAAAAGATATTTTCAAAAGATAACTCCTAAGTTTTCTCCTTTTTCTCTCTGCCTTCTCTCTAACATCTCAGGGGCCCTGGGATTGGGTTTTGACGGACCGATAGCCGATCCTTGCTATTGGCTTTGTAGTCTACGCATCCATCTGGCCGGAATTTGATTTCGACGAAACTCAAATTTGCACGTAGATCGAAGCGTCAGGTTTTTGACCTAACGAGGTAGGATCCCAGATTCTACTGCTGTATAAGGGTACTATAGGTAATCTTATGCTCTTTCACCGTTTAAAAATGCATGAAATGTGATTTTATGTTTTAGATCTGGTTTTTTATTTAAAACCATTTTTCGGCGTTTTCGGTGGATGAAAGTGTGTTTTGAGGGTTCCTTTTTGAGATATTGGTGTGAGGCTAGGGTGTGTTGATATTTAAGGGTGTTTGATGAGTGTTTGGGGGGTTTGGTTTGAGGCTTGGAGACAAAATCGTAGCTCGAAAATGGTTTTTGGGTTGGTTCAGTCGACTTGGGTCTTGAGTCCAGTCGACTGGATCATACTTTGGTGAGTTCAGTTGACTGGACGTGTGAGGTTAGTCGACTGAAATTCTTTCTGGTTTGGTTCCTCTTTTCCAGTGTGTTTTCCAGTAGACTGGGGGCTTAGGCCAGTCGACTGAACCCCTATGTGAGTGTTTGGTGTTGGTTTTGATGGTTCAGGTGGTTTGTTTGGGCAAAGGATAGTTTGCAAAAGAGGTTTTTATGAAAACTTTTGGGAGAAACGTATTTATTGGAGGTTTGGAGCTAACCCTTGGGGTTGAGTCTCACTTTTTAAAACGTTTGCATGAAAATATGTTTTTATATATTTTGGTTTGATCTCCATGGTTTCATGGATTGGATCTCTTGCTTATACATGCGTTGTATAACTGTTTTTGGAAAGAACATTTTAAAATGTTGGTTGATCTCCATGTTGATGGATGGATCTATATACATGTATAATGTATATTTGCATAAAGGTTTTTGTGGTTGATGCTACAGTTCTGTTTTTAGAAAATTATCTAGATGTACCGGGATGACGTATAATTGGCATGAGTTGCCCTCGGTGTAAGTCCAAAAATGTGCGCAGTGTAGGTGCTCTGTACCTTCGGGTTAGTTTCCGTAAATTGAGTTGGGTGCTCTGTACCCTTGGGTTGTCGCCCGTAAATTGAGTGGTTACGTTATGGAGCTCCGTATAGAACCTGCGTGTATCTAACCGGTCCCATGATGTATAGGGATTAGATACTGGACATGGGTCTATCGTTGTTACCTCTGTTGTGTGATGGAGTCGGTACATAGGATCATATTCTTTTTCTTTTCCACGATGGTACATTTCGTGAGGGAACGATGATTTTGATTACTGTTTTTCCTTAACTATGGTTAGTTATTTGCAATATCTGCATCGCATGGTTTGAAGGATAAAAACATGGTTTTATGTTAATAAAATCGTTTTGGAAGACTTGTGTAGTCTGATGGGAAAAACTTGAGGGTTTTGGATGGAAAGCCTGTTTTGATTTTGTGGTTGAGTTCACTCCCACCATATGATTGCATATTCTTGCTTCACAGCTTTTATTATCTGTTTCTATTTGGTTTCGGCTCACGGGTGAGAATTTTCTATAAAACCATTTTCAGGTGATGCTGTGGATGAGGAGTAGCTTCGGTGGTGCCCGCGGTGGCGGAAGACTTTTATAGTTTTTCTTTTTGGTATGCCTATTCCTGAAGGTAAGTTTTGTACGCTGTAAGGCGATATACAATATGTATGTTGGAACTGTATGCTTTTTATATATGAGAGATACACTTTTATTGGGTATTCTATTGGTTTCAACAGGCGAATTTCAATATATAAAAACCTGTATTTTCATATAAAACTGGTGTTTGGTGGATTTTCACGTGACCCCGGGTTTTGGGGTGTGACAATTCCCCCTTGAAGTGGAAGAAAAATTGTCAAATATTGAAGAGATTGCATCAAGTAATATTCATTTTGTTGTAGATATTAGTTCTGGATATTAAAAAATTTCATCTTACTTGCAATATTTATTTGCAGCTCTTACTAGTGTTTGTTTGGATGGAATATCAAATTGATGATTTCTTTGGACAGGATATCAAACTGATTTTGTTGATTGAATCAGGTAATGGGTTTTTTTTGCTAGTCTTGATTGATTTCAACAACATGTTAGTATGATTGCTTGACAGAGTTTTATGCTTTTAATTTCCCTTTATACTTTGTGTTGTTAGGTGATGGAAGACATGATGGTGATGGAAAACTTAAAGCTCAAATCTTCACTGTTGGATGTTGATAGATCATTGGCTGCAGCGCTACAATATTTCTTTTTTGCTTATCTAGATAGCTCTATAGAATTTGGGATTAAACATTTAAACTTTTAAACGTTGCTGCATTTTGCATGGGAATTGATTCAGTTTTTTTGCTTGGGAATGTATTTTACTGAAGTTTGTGAATGGATTCAGTTTGGAATCCAAAGTTGCATTTTCTCTAAATAGTGCTCCATTTTGCTTGGGAATGGATAATGGATTCAGTGTTTTTGCTTGAGAATGCACGTTGCTTGGGAATGCATTTTGCCGAACATTAGTGATGAACAAACGATAGCCTGCACAGTTGTTAATTTAGAAATGGAATATGCCAAAAATTAAGTTAGTTACTAATCCACTAAACTTCTGCAATCATGGTTCTAATTCTATGCAATTGTGGTTTTGTGTTGCAAACTCAGAAGATTTGATATCGTTATATCATGCCCTCTCTTTCTCAATTCTCAAGATTTTCATTGTTTTGTTGATGCTGTTGGATAGAATAAATGAGAAACATTAAAAACTGTTGGAGATTTTTTGCTTGAGAATGCATGTTGCTTGGGAATGCATTTTACTCAAGTTTTTTTTGCTTTGGGCATGAAAAGTGGCATTTTACTAAAGTATTTCTACTGAAGCTTCGAGAATGCATTTTGCTGAAACTTTGAGAATGCATTTTTGTTGAAGTTGTTGGGGTTTGTATACTGAAAATTATATTTTTAGTATTTAATTTTATTTTAATAAAATTAAAATTTTATTTTATGAGAATTATTATGAGCAATGTATGTATATCATTTATTTGATATGTATAGATGTCCGATATTCTGTATAGTATTTAATCTGGTATGTAGAGTACGTCTTACACACAGAAGATCAGATTTTAGGTTCTTGTAGAATATAAGTTTTATGTCAACAGTTTAGATAGAAATGAACATACCATCGGTACGACTGTGGCACTGAGTTTTAGTAGACATGTCTTGGTTACAGAGAACAGATAATAATGTCATTCTTTGTCCTGACTCTCTGTGCTAGTAAATTTTGTGTATTGAACGGGACATTTAGGGTAATTAATTTTGTACTAACTACTGACTATATAAATTAATTCGCACCCCAAGATTATTATGGATAGTACTTATCCTCTTAACCCTGAAATAATCTTTGATTTGCGTATATTTAATATTCATTATTTTAATTCATTAGAGGGTGCGATCTTATATGGGTATATATTCTCTGTGAGTTGGATAGCGGTATTATTTATATGACAAATATTAATGATTGACGGAATTCACGTCCCGAAGATTGACGATACCCTATTAAAGATGCTTATAAGTTTTGACTAGGCCAAACTCTGCAGGTAGATTTAATTATTCGACGGTTAAATAAGTTAAGTGAAAGGGTTTAAGGAATATCAAGATGCCAATTAAATTAAATTATCAGTAATTAAATTCAATTAACGGGTATCGAGAATCTTAACGTGAAGAGAAATGGTAAGTATTTAATAACAGGATCTCAATGCAAGAAAGTTTTGAGATTATGGGTCAGAGTGCAATTATAGTTTTTTAGTGGTGTGAACTGTAATTCAGTATTTTATAAAAATTACAGAAATCGCTGCATGTCTTTCTGTAATTGTAGAAACCTCTACTAGGAGTTTGCGTTCTACTAGAAGTCTAACTCATAATTACTCCCCAGGTCTCTGTTGTACCCCTATATATACGCTGGTAGGCTGAACCCGTTTTAGATTGATAGTTCATATATCATTATCATTATGATATTATTTTTGTCTTTCAAGACTTAAATATATCGGGGTTCTGCCGGTACGAGTTCTCGGAGGATCGTAGCCTACACTACGTTTAAGGATCGCGTAAGGGATTACAGTAGAAGATATGATTGGAGCTTTAACTCGAAATCAAGTCATAGTTGAAGATTAGATCTACAAGAGGTATTCTTCTAAATTAACTTTGGTTGCACGAGTTTATTTTTGATCGTTCGACGTCAAAATTTTTATTTGGAGCCCGTTTTGGCGTTTGCTCATCCAGTTAATTTTTTTTACTAAAAATCGTTTTACAAAAACAATGATCATGCTAGTATTGCCTCCAATAAATTGGTATCAGAGCCGTTTTATTTTTTATTTACGTTTATCGAGGTCGGACAGTTTTAGAACCGGTGCTAACTTTGTTTTGTAGGTATTTTAAATCTCGATTTTATGATCATTTATTATTTTCATATTTGATTGAATGCGTGAATAATAATTTAATTAATTTTTTAATCACAGAGGTTGACCGTGATAAATTAAATTTTTAAGATCGAATGTGAGTCTACGGGATTGGCGGCGGTGGTTGGTGGTGACAACCGGCGGCGGTTTCGGTGGTTTTAGTCGCGAATATTTTTTTATTGCTTTGCAATATTTTTTTTTTGGATAAAAAAAAAAAAAAACAAGAAGAACACTGCTCGGCGCTATTCCAAGCTTGATCAAGCCGCCGGTTCTCAAAGCACTTCAGCGGCAATTTCTGGCACAAGGCTGCGACGATTTTTTTAAATCAAAGCAGTGGTGCTGCGGCGACTGTTTTTTTTTTTTTAAATCAGAGCAGTGGTTTCCGGCACAAATAAAAAGGGAAACAGTGGAGAAAAAGTTGCCACCATCCAAACGGAGCAATCACAGTGCATGATCCAAGCCCGATTCCCAAGTAGGCAGTTTCCAAACAACGCCTATACTGAAGCAAACTGTTTCCATTCCAGGCGGCTCGGTTCCCAATTGGCTGAGGCAAACAGCCACAAAACCTATGCTGTTTTCGGCCAAGAGTAGTGGTTTGCAAACAGTTTTTTTTTTTTTTTTGTGTGGATGAAGCAAACTCACTGTTCTTGAAGCAAGCAATTCCCAAGCGGCGCAGCAAATTTCCAAACAGCATGTTCTTGTTTTGGTTTTTCTTAAAAAAGCAATTCTGAAAAAGTGGTGCCGGATTTCTTTAGTGTTTTTCTTCCCCAAGAAGCAGCGTCCCAAACACACGGCAATTCCCAAGCAAAACGGCAACAGGTGCTCTGGCATCCCAAGCAGCGAAAATCCAGGCGCCAAACATGGCGCACTGTTTTGTTTGATGAACAAACTGTTTTGGCGAATATTCCGCGTGATTCCAAGCCGCAGCAATGGTTTTCGAATTCCCAAAATAAGAAAACAGCTTTTTATCAAACAGTGGCTGTTTTCTTTAAAGCTGAAGCACCGCAAATTCCAAATACTGAAGGAGTGGATTGAAGTTTTAATTCCAATAGCGCTGTTTTGCTATGATTTTGAAGCTTGAATTCTGCTGCAATTGATAAATTGGAAGCTTATCTTTAACAAAATACTGAATTTTTTTAAAATTTCGATTGAATCATAAAATCAAAATTTTTTATTTATCTTGTATTTAATTTATTTTTTATATTAACTGCTTGCATGATAAATATTAGTTTTCTTTATCCTATTAATTTAATTAATTCAAAAATTTAGTTTTAATTAAAATATTTTGTAATAAAAAATAAAATTAAGTTTTTTTAATTAAATAATTTTTTTTAGATATTTTATTTTTTATAAAATATCACGTTTAAAGATTTTTTTTAAATCGGATATCTTTGAAAAACATAAAAATTAATTCCAAATTTTAAATTAATTAAATAAGAAAATATTTAATCGAAATAAATTATTATTTTTCAAAAAATGTGAAACGAAAAATAAAATAAATAAATACTTTTAATTACTATCTTAGCTGAAAAGCTGGAGAAAAAACTGTGTATTTATTAAATTTTATTTGTTACGCATTTAAATAAGAAAAAATAGTTTGATAAATCAGAATCTTTAGAATCGTATACACAAAAAGATATTTGATTCTTTCAGATCGTATAACTTTGGAAAGATAGTTTGATAAACTAGAATTTTTGAAATCGTGTACACGGAAAGATGTTTGATTCTTTCAGATCGTGTGACTTTCAAAATTAATAAATTTATTTTAATTAAACGAATTTCTATAAACCTAAAAAATATTTTAAAAATCTAAGTGGGAGAGGAAATTTATTCATAGATAAATCCCGCGGTCTCCATCACCTGTTTGTAGGCGATGCAATTAAACTCTGCGTGTTGATAGTAAAGCCTTCCTCCCTATCGGACAGATTAATTGCAGTATCGGCAGTACAAATCTCCTTTAGAAATAATTCTAGATAATTGTTAGTGTGAATCATTTCTTTATCTGAAAGGTTGATTGCGAAGCGATTAATTTAAAATTAGGTGATGGTTAACACTTAACTGTATATAATAGTATTCTATCCATTTGAGTCATTGCTATTATATACTGGACCGAAATTATGTCAGCTATTTAATTTTTACTTGACATGGTCAGTTGTCTAGATAGTAAAATTAAAAGAAAGTCTGTCTTTTCTTATGAAGGATAGTAGACGTCCACCAATCGTGGCATTCTATTCTCAGGTTACTAGGCTGCTGGCGAATTAATTTTAAAATGGTAGAGGGAACCAAATTAAAATGAATTCAAAGTTTTGCTCATCATAATTAATATTTTTTTTAATTATGCGATTTTCAGGATTAAAATGAATTTTAACTCACTCGCTTTCATACTAAAAAAAAAAACTAACGGGACCAAATTATGTTTACTGGAAATATAACTTAGATGTAGCTTTAAGTACAAATGATATTCTTTCAATACCAACAAAATTGTATGTTTAAGAAAAAAGTTTCTTTCTCGGGGCCGAAAGGAATGAAAAAGAAAAAGGCTCAGAAACAGAGAGACATAGTTTTCAGGGTAGTTAGTGGGCCACAGACTGGTGTAAAAAAGTCAAAAGGCAGATGTTTTTACAACAACCAGACCTGGCACTGGAAAAAGTTATGTTCAGTATTTCTCAAAAGGCAGAACAAACAGGGTAATTTCTATTCACTAGTTGTGAAAATATGTTTAGTGGTGTTATTTATCGGTACCTGGTGTGTAGATACGAGAGCCACTAATCATGTCTGTAATTCATTGCAGGAATTCTAAATAATTCGACAACTTAGTGATAGGAAGGTTTATCTACATATAGACAATAATACAAAGGTAACAACAGTTGCAGTATGAGATGTTACTCTTAGTTTTGGTAGAAATCGAGTTTTGATATTGAGAGATTGTCTTTATGTACCTATATGGCTAGGGATTTTATGTACCTATCATAAAATCACGTATCAACCCGACGTTCCACAAACCATGTCACATGCCTATAAAACTCTAGGTTTTAAAGCATAAACCATGTTACACATAACGTTATCATATCCATGTAATTCCCTTACATATTCCGTACATAAATAAACAGTTATAAATGCACATAGCCATATATAACCACATCACGATGCCACCCGTTAAAACAAACTGATATCCACTCACAGGGACATCCAACAACCCACAGAACCAAAATCTAACCCGAAGGCAAACATCGCTCAAGCGATCCCCGACCGACATAGCACACTGCCACAACCTTGCTTGAGCGCACAACCATTGCTCGAGCGGTCCCCTTCTGACATACATCTCTGCCACTCCACCGCTCGAGCGGTCATCATTGGGTGAAACACCGAACGAAGAAACAAAGCCAAACCCCTACACACAACGATGCACTAACCACCTCAAAAACAATCGCGCACCAAAACCTGCATCTAACCATGCACGTCACCCCCGAGGACGGCACCTAACAAACACCTGAGGCCACGTCACGACCCTCGAAACCACAACACGACCAACCAATCCCCAAAAGAAATCCAAAGGAATTTGAATCAACTAATTTCCATAAATTAATCAATTGAATACCAAAGAATACCAATCAAAAACCAAAACTTGACCACTAAACCACCAACGCCCAACACAAGCCCACGACGCCCACACGCGCCCAACACAAGCCCACGAGCCCACAAAGGCACCACAACACCCCAAAGAACATGGAATTTGATCAAAAGGGCCAATAAGGATGAACAACAACCTTTTCCTAAACATTCGGCCAAAAATGGATGAAAATGGTTTGAAAATCTTGACATACCTTCACTCTCTTGGTCATAAATTTTTCTACAAAAAGAATTTTAAGGTGAGAGAGGTGTCATTGGAAAGAGAACTTTTGGGACTTCAATTTGAGTACAAGAATGACCCAATTCTGAGTCCAGATGAGGGAGATATTATCAAAACAAAATGGCCCTGCGCAGCTAGTCTGCTTGAGCGGACGTCGGGCGCTTGAGCGAGCTACCACTCGAGAAAAACTCAGATTTTCCTTTTCTTGGTGTTCTAAGCCCCCAAACTCACCGACACCCACTATGATGCTTCAAAACAATCAAAAACCTACCAAATCGCATATATTTAACACCCACAGACACACACGAGCTCAAACCACCAAAGACCATTGAACGAAAAACCTCAAAACCTGGTTCCATCCAACCGAAACAACACAAAACCCCCTTTTTAAGCCAAAACCCGTTTTTTCAAAACATAACTCAATTTTTCATGCATTTTTAACTGGTAAAAACACCCACGATTACACGTAGCACCCTTATAAGACATGATAGTCTAGGATCCTACCTCGGTGAGTTAAAAACTCGACGTCCCGATTCACGTGCGAAGCTGAACTTAGTCAGAATAAAATTCTGTTCGAATGAGCGCGCAGTCCACCATTCCAATAGTAAGGATCCGCTGTTGGATCGTTGAAAATCGAGCCCTGAGCCCTCGAAAAGTTAGAGAAAAGGCAGAGAGAAAACGGGAAATTTGTTGAAGAAGTTTTGGAAAAAATCTTTTTGAAAATATCTAACTCCAGATATTTATAGGTCTCGAAAATATCTTTTTTTTAAATTTTTTTAAAACTCGCGCCGTAACACCCCACGGCCTCGGGAACAGGTCCTGCATGCATATCTAACCCCGATCATGCATCTAAACTCGTAAAAATATGCAGCGATGAAAACACCAAATGCGCGTCGGAAAACGCCGAAAAAGAAAACGTGTCAAGCTCTCACTGATCCAATTCGAACCGTGCGCACCCCCCAGCTATAGTCGTATTGATAGTATGTCCAATTCCATGTAAGGTTGTAATCCATGAGCTTATATTCTACAAGAACAAAAAACTTATTCTTTTGTGTGTAAGTTAAACTCTATACATTAGATTAAATACTATGTAGAATAAAAGATACCTATGCACAATATTAAATAAATAATGTAAACGCATACATTTACTCATTATGATTCTCATAAAATGAAAAAACTAAAGCCTTTTGTCACGGGCGCTTAAGTAAAAACAATAGGTATGGTAAAAACTAAAGCCTTTTAGTATATATTCTTGACACTTTTTGCGACGGGCGCTTAAGTATCAAAATAATATGTGCCCTCTTTTTTCTAAAGCCTTTTGCCACTTAGAATCTTGCATTGAAAGCTTGAATTGATTTATCGGTATGGTATTTCTTTCTAAATACCCATTTACAACCTATAGGTTTAGATTATGGAGGTAGATCTACCAGTACCTAATTATTATTGGATAATATAGAGTCAATTTTGTCATTTATGGCTTCTTTTCAAAAGGCTACATATCAAGAAGACATGGCTTCTTCAAAAGTTTTAGGATCATCATCTAAGGTGAAAACAATAGGTATCTTATTTAGAACATTTCTATCTCCTTCAACAAGAAAGACTATAGCTTGAGATAAAATGAGGCCCCAAATTCTTTTCCTTTCTCACTCTTTGACTCTTTCTAGGTTCTAGTTGTGAGTCTGGATTACTTCTTTTGTCAATGGTAAGAGTAATACCAAAACTAGAATCGAAAAATTGTGTTTGTATTTTGAAGCACCTTCTCAATCAGAGTTGAGTTTATTTTTAAAAAATCCGACATCTCTAGATATTCTACTACAATATTAGAACTCAAGTTTAACATTCGATGTACCTTAGAATTTTCTGCATAACCTAAATGACATGTTTAGCTATGTATTTACTTTATATAAATTCAAAATTATGAAATAGTTTACATATGAGCAATTGGAAAATAAAGTAAAATTTTTAATTTTTATTTAAATTTTATTTTTCATAAATTATGGGAATTTAACTTTGTTATACATATTTTACACGTAAAGATGGAGTATATTTGAATATTTGCAACGTGTTGTTTATTCTAAAATTTTGAATTTATCAAAATTAAACATGTTTTTTGGTAACCCTCACAAAACCTTTTAATATCTAAGCGGGTGACGAATTTTATCATGCACAAATTCCACGGTCTTCAACCCTAATTTGTAAGTGATATAATTAATTCAAAAAATTAGTCAAAGGTCTTAAGTGTAGTTGTGGTTTTATTTTTTACTCACCTTAATATGTTTTCACGCGTAAGGTCCATCAACGACATAAAATCAGCTATAAGTCCTGTATGACACGTGCATATTTTTATGACAAAAATACCCTTATTTTGTTGAAATTCGTTTAGATTCGAAATGAAATTGAGTATGTTAATAACGAAAATCGAAAGTGAGATTTAATTAGGAATTCGTAATTGTGATCGCAAAACAGTTGTTATTTCTCGTCGCGATCTTAAGTTGCAATTAGAGATTGCGATCTCATTGGTTTGCTATATCGTTGTGTTTTTTCGATCTCATTGTGATTTCTCACTGTGATCTTTGCGCGATTTGTGGTTCGATTTCTGAATTCGAACTCTGTTTTGATTTCTCATTGCGATTCTAGCTCACGATTCTAGTTCACTCGTTATTTATCTCGATTTTGATTTTTAGATTTGCAAAAATTGATTTAGGTGCATTATTCGTGATTGAAGTTGAAAATTATTTGTTTAACAAATTATGGATGATTCTGTTATGCTTTTATGCAAATATGTAATGTATACGAGTGTTGTAAATGTCATGTCCTAAACTCCGAGTCACGCGAAACGCCCACAAACAATCACCAATACCGCCTAATTGAAAAGGGATGGAAACCATAAAGCCCAAATGAGGCTGAAACCTTGGAAAAATGTACTACTAAGGGTTTATTTGATTTAAGAGAGTAGTCCAAGAGACTATGATTACAGCCCCAAAGCTAAGCCTTTAAAACAAATACACACTTTAGATAAGAAAATCTTTTCTTTTTAAAAGAAGCTTAGGTCGTTTCAAAATCTTCCTCGTAGCACAAAAATTTGAATGAAACCTAAAACATTTGAAAACCCCTTTTGGTAAACCGTTGCACCAACCAACGAAAAACGTAATAAGAAATTACAAAAAATAATAACCAACCTATGGTTCTCTCGAAAGCGTATATTGTGCATATATCCATAAGAATTATATATGTTTTACAACATGTTACATCTAAACATGAAACATATACAAAAAGATATCAACTACCTATCAAGACAAAACAAAAGTCTTATCATCAGCCACCTCCGGGCACCTCAAGATCAACCTATAGAACCACGTTCACCTGAAAAAGATTTTACAATAAAATTTCATAACGTGAGTCGAAGCCTAATAGAAACAGATTATAAAATCATAAAGCATGATATGCAATCACATATCATAAAGTTGACTCAACTATGTGAGCCTCAAAACGATTTTACTTCATAAAACTCCCAGTTTCCCATCAAACACCCATAAGTCTCCAAAACGGTTTTTCTTTCTCAAAACCAAGCATTTCAGCAATGCAAATAACGTTTCACAGTTAAAGAAAAACATTAACCAAAACGTTATTTTTTCACTCGGAACACACAGCCGAGAAAACACGCACACACGCATGCCATCATCACATCCACGTGGTCTTATCATCTCGTGGTTTTAAAACATAGGCACTGATGCCGAACGAGCATATAAACCTCATCACGTTACTACCACCCGGCCACACGAGGCTGGTGAAGTAACTGGATGCCCTATACTTTTGACATGACCTGCGTCCTTTCCCGGTTCACTAGTCGGCGAGTAGAGAAACCCATTCTGCCCATTTTTTTGGTCTTTCACCGAAGAGCATCTCATGCCCAAATTTACTCGATCCATAGATCCCAACACGGTCCTTGTTTTATTATCACATCAAAATCCACATACACACGCGCGAGTCCAACCCAACAAGGTTCCTCTCACCAAATCCACAACACTGCGAGTCCAACCCCAAAGATTCCTCTTTCCAAACCCATAACACCTCACAGCAGGTAATAAATCAAGAAAAGCGCAAAAATATGCTTTTGACCCAAAAAACATGATTTAAAACATACAATATGATATGTAAGAATTTTTAACCGGTAGAAAAGCATAAAATTGTACGTAGTACCCTTTAAAGACAACATAGTATAGGATCCTACCTCGTTGAACCAAAAGCTTGACGTCTCAAAAATTAAACCTTGATGAAATAGGATTCTGTCTGGATGAACGTGAAGACTCTGACACCAACATCAAGAATCCGTTGTGAGATCGTTGAAAATCGAGCCCCGGGCCCATCAAAATCTAGAGAGAAGGTGGAGAAAATCACAACTTAGCTTAGAAGTTAAGTTTTCCAAAATATCTCATGGCTTCTAATATTTATAGACATGGTAATATATAGGGGTTCAGTCGAATAGATGACCATTCTTGTCGACTTGATGAGGCTACTGGAATGCGCCGCCACGGGTTAGTCGACTGGATTCCTAATCCAGTCGACTAGAAGATGGAGAAAAATGAGTTCTATTTTAAAACAAGTTTTTCAGCCTCAAACCAAACCAAACATGCCCCTTTTGAACCCAAACAAGCGTAACACTCATACGCGCTTGCTGTTCTACTATGAAGAAACAAAAAGCTAACACACCGAGATCAGGGATTAACTCAAACTCCGTCAATACTTCAATAATTTCAAAAAATAAAATTGGTCGGAGTCTCACAATAAAAGTAAAATCAGGTTTTTTGTTGGATGATATATTATATTGTGTTTGTAGAAAGTGGAAGAGCCTAAAACAGGGAAGATTTTTCTTACATAGTCGTTGTTTGATCGTTCTAATTGTATGCTTGTTGATGATGATGATTTTTAGAATATAGCATCGCTTGTTGGTCGTATTGGTGTTGATTGTGTGGATGTTTTAGTGAATGATGAGAGCTGTGTGTTTGATAGCACCAGTAATCAAGAACGAGTTAGTATTGAAGGTAGTTCTAGTAGATGTTCTAATAGCACTAGTAACCAAGAAGGAGCTATTATTGAAAGTAGTTACAGTAGGGGTTCTGACGTTGTTGATGTTGTTGATGTTGATGCTCTTGAAAAATTTTGTCATCATGAAGAGACTTTACTGTTGTCATCTGGTTGGGCTGGATTAATTAGTTTTGTAGGACAGTGTTTTAAGGGTGGAGTTAATGAATTTAGGTGTTGTTTGGCAAAATATGCTATTGAGGTTGGGTTTTCATATGATCTTTTGAAGAATGATAAAAGTAGAGTAACTGCAGCTTGTTGCTTGAGGGAATCTACCAGTTGTAAGTGGTTTGTTCATTCGACTTTGGATAGATCGAATTTCTTCTTTTATATTAGGAGTTTGGATAATGAGTATAGTTGTGGTGAGACATTTCGTACTTCTAAAAGTAAGCAGATGAGTTCAAAGTTGGTTGCCAGTGCAATTATTAATTAGGTTCGTGATAAGCCATTAAAAAACCAACTGATGTTGTTGAATTTTTTACACAACAGTATGATTTTACAATATCTTAACATCATGCTTAGTTGGGTGTTGAGAAGGAAAGAATTTAGTAATACGGGAATTATTCATTGTTATTTGATCAGCTCTGTTGGTATGTTGAGGCGGTTTTGAATTCAAACCCTAAAAGTGTGGTTAAGATAGAGTGTGAGGTGGTTAGTAAACGGTTCAGAACATTATTTGTGGCATTTGGTGCTTGTATCAATGGTTTCAATCACTGTCGGCCTTTGTTGTCTCTTGATGGGACATTTTTAAAAGGGAGATATAAAGGTTTCTTACTTGCTATTACATGGAAGGATGCTAATTAAGGTTTAGACTATTGCTTTAATAGAATAAATAAATTTATCTGTTAATGAGTTATTCCTATTATAGTGAAACAAATAAAGTTATCTGTTCACGATATTGTGCTTGTTATAGTGGACAGATAAATTTATCAGTTAAATAGGATTGCACATAATAGGACCGGTAAATATACCTGCATTTGTTATAATAAAATAGATAAATTTATCTATTCATGTTGTTGTGTTGCTATTAAAAACAGATAAATTTATCTATCTTTTATAGCAAACGCATATAAATTTATCTGTTCATCCATGAAGCTTTACGTGTTTTGAAAATAAGACAGGTAAATGTTTATATAGTCATTTTATAGTGGACAGATAAATTTATCTGTGTTTGAACAAACACATATATATTTATCCATTGAAGATATTGCCTTTGTTATGGTGTACATAGATAAATTTATCTGTTCATGTATGAAGTTTTACGTGTTATTAAAATAAGACAGATAAATTTATCTGTAATCATTTTACGTGATTTAAATGACATAGGTAAATTTATCTGTGTTTTATACGTGCCTTCAAACGTACAGATACATTTATCTGTGATATTCAAAAATACTATCGACAGTACAGATAAATTTATCTATTAAGAATATTTTGTTTAATACTTGTATATGTTTTTTGTTGTTGTTGTAGGTTTGTTTTCTGTTGATGCTTAGAATGAGGATACTTGGATTTTGTTTTTAAGTATACTGTCTAGGATTTTATGTGGTCGTTCAATTATATTTATAAGTGATCGGCATGCTGAACTAATTCAGCATATTTCAAGGTTGTTTAGTAATGGATATTATGCATACTGTTTGCAACATTTGAAAGCGAATTCGAGGGATAGATATTCAGGGCGTTTGTCTAATTCATTTCGAGAACGTATGGTGTATTTGTTTTCAGATTGTGCATTTGCTTTTTCTGTTCAAGATTTTCAAGAGAAGTTGAATTTTTTTTTAGAAGAGGGTGATAGTAAAGCTCATGAATTTATTTATAGTTTGCCATTTGAGAATTGGAGCAATGCATTTTTAAAGGTAATTGTTATGGTGAGATATGTTCGAATGATTCGCTTCAGAATCTTTTAATAATTGAATTAGTGATGTTCGTCACTTGCCAATTACAAAATTGATTGATAAAATAAGGATTCAAATTATGAAACAAATGTGTGATAGGAAAGAAGCTTCAAAGGAGTGGAAATCCATTGTTTTTCCTGACATGGATACAAAATTGATTGATGCATTTAATAAGGGTAGGACCAGGACAATTAGTTTTTCTAGCTCATCTGTGTTTAAGGTTCGTTCCTTTCCTTAAGTGGTGGTTGACATTAATGAGAGGACTTGCAGTTTTTCTCGGTGGCAGGTTAATGGATTTTCATATCCCCATACTATGACGGCTATTCAAAAGAGTAGAAAAGATATTGCTTTATACATTGACTCGTTGTTCATTGTAAAAGCATTTCCGTTATCATACAAGGAATGTGTATTCCTAATTCCAATAGTTGGTATTCTTGATTTTGAAGGAGAATATGTTGGTATTATACCTCATTTGACTAGGAGGCCACCTGGTAGACCTAAGATTCAGAGAATTCGTTCCAGAGGTGAAAGTATTAGGCAGGTAAGACGTGAAAGGTGTGGGAAGTTGGGAAAGCACAATCAAAAGACTTGCAAAGAGCTAATTTGAATGCTGATTTTTTTTTCATTTGATTTTTAGTTTGTATGGTAGGAAAAGCTGTAACACTTGATTTTTAAAGAAAACTAAATTTTATGCCTTACTTATTCTTTTTCACAATAGGACAGATAAATTTATCTGTTATGTACTTGTTAACGATATAGATACGTTTATTTGTACATATTAAAAGTGCTTTCAAATGCACAGATAAATTTATCTGTGCATTTTGTATTCATACCAAAGGACAACAAATTTACATCAAAAAATATTACAAATAATAGTTTTTAAATGAATCAAGTGTTCTGAAAGCTAGATTAACAAAAATGTGTTTTTTAATCAACCACAGAAAAATAAAAGATGAGAGAGAGAAGGAGATCTAGGATTCAACTAGCAGGTCAGAAGGCCTCGTATCAAGAACTTTAGACGGTGAACCGCCAATTGTGGATGCATCATCCTCTTCCTCAGGCTAGATGAGCGAAAAGTCCTAATCTGAAAAGGTCACCTAGACTTGTTGACGGAAGGTCTCATAACCGTGGTCCCACTGCTCGGCCATATGCATCTTGACCATAGTAGAGTCCATGTATTCGGTTATACGATTAGTGACTAACTGTTCCAGCTCTTTAGAGGATTTGATCTCAGCAAAAAATGAAGCCCTTCCCTTGGCATTCTGAAATTCCAGCTCCCTGTACTTGAACTCTAGGTGAACTATCTTTCTTTGGCGAGCTCCCATCTCAGCCAGCTTCTCCTTCTTACCCTTGTGTAGTTCTTCAATGGAATGTTTGCATTTCTCTAGCTCAGACTTCAGATGGTTGTTCTCCTGCTTGAGCGTCTCTAATTGTTCTTTCAAAATTTTTATAGAATTTGAGGTAGATTGTACCCTTTTCTTAGCTGCCTTCCAGGCGATATGATACTCATTCATCCAAATAATAGAATGATGGCTTAAAGCTATGGCCTGGAAAGAAGTAAAACAGATAAATTTACATGTTCACGTTGTTATGTTTTTTTATAATGGATAGATAAATTTATTTGTATTTGATAACAAAACACAGATAAATTTATCTGTTGAAAATGTTGAGTTTGTTATATTGCAGAGATAAATTTGTCTGTTCATGCGTGAAGCTTTACGTGTTTTTAAAAGAAGACTGATAAATGTATCTGTGGTCATTTTATAGTGGATAGATAAATTTATATGTTCACGTTGTTATGCTTGTTATAGTGGATAGATATATTTATCTGTGTTTGATAACAAACACAGATAAATTTTCTATTGAAGATATTGTATTTGATGTGGTACACAGATAAAGTTATCTGTTCATGCATGAAGCTTTACATGTTTTTAAAATAAGACAGATTAATTTATCTATTTATACATGAAACTTTACTTATTTTTTGTAAGGACCTAGTACCTGTTTATTTTGTAATTCTATATTTTCGATAAGAGAAGAGTTCGAACTAAATTTGGAAGTGGGTGTTATAAAATTTTGTTCGTAAAAGGTTAAAATGAACAATATGTGAAAGTGAAATTAAGATACCCGATGATAAATGATATTGATATGAGTGTGTTAATGAAAATATTCAAATAATAAAATGCAAGCAAAGTTAGAAGTTTGGGATGAGTTTTTGGGACAACTTGCAAAATTCAGCTTTAGTGGTCATCGCTTGAGCAGTGGGGGTCCGCTCGAGCGGACCAACAGGAAATGCACGGAGAATTTTAGAACATTGG
>JAOTRH010053341.1:0-19170 GCA_034768845.1 Heliamphora exappendiculata
ATGTTTATATATATATATATTGTTTTTAATAAAAACAGTTTCTGTCTGCATACGAAAAGAAAAACTAGTTTAGAAATTATTTTTCTGCTTTAGAAACTGAACTGTTTTACTTAAGAAATTATTTTCTAAAAATAATAGTTTGATAAAAACAATTTTATATTGTTATTAAAACAGCTCTATTTGTTAAAAAAAACATCAAACACTTTTTAAAAAAATAATATTAATAAAAAAAAAAGAAAAGAAACACTATATATATGTATATGTATTTATGTATAACTGGGTAGGAATTAATTTGAAAATTATTTTGATTAAATTATTATTCTAAAATACTAATATAAAACATGTAGTAAATATTATAATAATGATAATAACTTAAATTATTTATTTTATAAAGATCAATAGAAAAACTTAAACAAATAATATTAATAATTTAATATATTATTAGCCGAATTGCTTAGTATTAAATGCTTCTAAGATTAGCTCTAGTTATTAATAGTTGTCGTTTATGCATATGTAATTCTGGGACATCTAGGTCTTAGATCATCCTTTCTGTTGTGCATAAAACGTAATTTGGAACATAGGTGAGTGGTTTTAGCATGCTACGTATTTAAAAAAAATTCTGTCCCTAAATGATTTTCGAAAAATAAATAAAATTTTTAGAAATTCTTTTTAATATAAGATATAAATTTATGTTGCAAACCTCATGGCATAGAAACTATTTTTCATAGGTTTTACGGAGCTTTTGTCCATATTTATACGGTATGATTTATAAGATTATATTTTGGGACCATATCAAAAGTCTAGGGGACACACCCTCTACGGAAGTGATTCTGGTCACTAGGAAAAAGGCCCGGTCTTGCGCTCATGTTAACTCTCTTGCTCAATGGTTTAAGAGACAGCCTGGGTGTCCGGTGACCTTAACCGGATCATCTTAGAGAAGAGACTCAGGCGCCATCCCGTGGTGACTTTGAGTTCGATGTTGGATCCAATGGGCCGAGGATGCCCATAGCATATGTATATACATATATTTGGCATTAATTATTATTTTATCAATGGTTCCTACAGATTATAGATGACACATATTATTATCACCATTCTCGTGTTGTCTATTCTGATGAAACTATAAAAAAAAACAATTGTGAGTTTGAAAAGTTATGTTATATGCCACGGTTATGTTTCAGTTATCTGTATTTTAGACATCTCATTTTGAACTGTATTTTACTATATGTGCTAACCATTTATCGAACCGTCAGCTGACATTGTTGTTAACACTTTCAGGTGATTAGCAGAGGGATTAATGGCGAACTCTGTGGCATTCTGATACCCGGTGTTAATAACCTCTTAGGAGTTTTATGTTTTGGTATGTTTTTTTTTTCCTTTATTTAAATAGTGACTATAATTGTTTTACAAGGAGGATGGTGGGCTGTTTGTGATCTACAAAACTTCTGGTTCAAATTAATTTTGGAATATGTTAGCACTTTATATATTTTCTGTTGAATAATTTTGTTTTTTAGGCTTTCGTGGGTTATGGGCCAAGGCCCATAGTCCATGGCCGGTCATGCTCGCTGATTTGGGGTGTGACACCAGATTTTCCAATTCATTCATCAATTTTATCATTTGGATCTTTAACCCAAAAATCCCTAATTTTCATAGGTTTTGCCCAACTTAAACCCTAGTTTTCAAATTCGCAAATATAGCGAGTCTCCAACGAATACCCCATGATAAATTTATCACAATTCAACCATAAACCCGAGATTTAACGTGTTTTAACTTCAAACCCTAGTCTAGGGTTCCAAAAGCACAAATTTCATGCTCTCATGTATATATAATAAAGTATACAACTCATGTTAAGCAAATATTCAAGAATAATCATAGAACTAACCTCTTTAGTGATGAAAACACGAGATTCAAACTCTAAGAAGCTTCAATCCTCCAAGTCTCCTACCATGAGACGAAAGAGGAGCTCCTAACAAGTGCCTTCACTTCTCAACGGGTGCTCACCCAGTGGAAAGAAAAATGATTCACTCTAGAAGAGCAAGGGATGCTTCAAAGGGCCACCAAACCCAACCCTAGGGTTTAAAATTTTGTTCTAGAGAGAGGAGTAAATGAGAATGAGAAACATAACACAAGTCCTGAACTTAAAGTTGCCTTCTGCAATAGACTGCTCGTTTGGTCTCGAGACCGATCGATCGAACTTTTGTTGGATTACACACCAAGGAAAGAAAATGTATACATGATCCAAATTTTGTTCTGACATCTAAAGGTTCACTTAATCAACCAACAATAATTATTTTCACGCATACTCGAGCATGCAAAAAAAATATCAACAACCAAACTCACGATCAAACTTTTAATCTTTCCCAAGTTTAAACATTAATTCACATGGTTTAATCAATTGTTTCAAATTAAAAGAAAAGGGCCGGGTCCCTACAACCTCTCCCACTTAGGAAATTTCATCTCCAAAATTAAATATACATCAAGGATCAAACAACTCGGGGTACTTCTCACAAACTCCCAACTCTCGCTCCCATGTAACTTCTTCAACACCGTGGTGAAGCCACAAAACCTTCACATAAGAGATGCCCTACCTCGAAGGACTTGCTCTTTGGTATCAAGAATTCTCACCGGTCTCTCCTCGTAGGTAATGTCATCCTAAACTCTCAAGTCGGTCCAGTCTAACACATGTGAAGGATTTGGTTCATACTTGCGCAACATGGACACATGAAAAACATTATGTATGGATGCTAACTATGGTGGAAAAGTAAGGTGATAGGCCACCTTTCCGATGCTAACAAGGATCTCAAACGATCCGATAAAATGGGGTGATAACTTCCCACTTTTCCCAAACCTCATCAAACCCTTCCATGGCGAGACCTTTAAGAACACATAGTCCCCCACCTTAAACTCTAACGGTCTCCTCCTTTTGTCAACATAGCTCTTTTATCGATTTTGAGTGGTCACTAAGAATTTACGAATTGCAATGATCTTTTCTGTGGTCTCACGTACTAGCTTGGGTCTTAACATGACCGTCTCACCAATGTCGGTCCAACAAACGGGTGACCTACAAGGTCTACCATACAATGCCTCATAACGTGTCATCTCTATGCTCGACTGATAACTACTATTGTAGGCAAACTCCACTAATGGCAAATGGTCCTTTTATGACCCACGAAAGTCCAAAACGGATGCTCGTGACATATCCTCAAGTATCTGAATAGTGTGCTTTGACTAGCCATCTGCCTGAGGCTAGAAGGCAATACTAAGAAGTAGGCTCATCCCTATAGCTGACTGTAAACCCTGCCAAAAGCATGATGTAAACCTGGGATTCCAATCCGAGGGGATAGAAACTGGCACTCTGTGGAGTTTGACGATCTCATCCACAAAAAGCTTACTAAGCTTATCAACTGAATCTGTCATACGGATAGGAAGGAGGTGCGCAGACTTGGTCAATCAGTCCACCACCACCCAAACGGCATCGTGCCCCTTCGACGATCTCAGAAGTCCTAATACAAAGTCCGTGGTAATATTCTCCTATTTTCACTCGAATACTGGTAATGTCTGCAACATACTCGTCGACCTCTGGTGCTCGGCCTTCACTTGCTAGCAAGTAAGGCAACGTGAAACAAAAAAGGCAACCTCCTTCTTCATGCCCCACCACCAAAACTATATACGTACATCATGATACATCTTGGTGCCACTCAGATGTATTGCAAGACGCGAATGACGAAACTCATGAAACACGTCGTCACGACACAACTCTGACACGAAGAGCCTTCCCGCAAACCTCAAACTCTTATCGGAGTGGATAGTCCACTCTTTGGCATCCTCGCCACTCAAAGCCCATTCTTGAAACATCAGGCTCTTTGCGTTAAACTGCTGAGCCTCCATAACGCGGTGAATAAGGGTGGGTTGTGAAACCACCGTGAATAAGGTAACACAGTCCTTAGACTCACCAAGTTGCAGGTTATACTCACTGACCTCCCTAAGCATACTCACTCCCTAACGGCCATGTGAGCTAACGAGCTCAAAGATTTTAGACTAAGGGCATCAGCCACTGTATTGGCCTTGCCCGGATGATACTGCAAATCAAAATCGTAGTCTCCCAAAAACTCCATCCATCTTTTCTAGCGCAAATTCAAATCCTTTTGGGAAAACAAATACTTCAAGCTCTTGTGGTCCGAGAACACCTCAAAGCATTCTCCATACAGATAGTGCCTCCAAGTCTTTAGAGCAAAGACCATCGTTGCGAGCTCCAAATCATGTGTGGGGTAGTTCTTCTCATGAATCTTCAACTACCTCAACCCATAGGCAACCATCTTGCCCTGTTGCATCAACACGCAACCCAAACTTTTGTGCGATGCATCGCAATAAACGGCATAGCCAAGTCCCCTTTCTGGCACAATTAAGATATAGGTGCACTGGAAAGTCTCTCCTTTAGTGTCGAGAAGGCGAGCTCACAACCCTCAATCCACACGAAGTTAATCTACTTCCACGTAAGACGTGTCATAGGCGCTGCAAGCATAGAGAAGTCCTTCATGAATCACCAATAGTAACCCGCCAAACCCAAGAAACTCCGAATCTCAAACACATTCTTTGGCCTCTCCCAATCCATCACGGCTTCTATCTTAGAAGCATCCACCGCCGTCCCATCTCCTGAAACTATATGCCCCAAAAACTTGACCTTGGGCAACCAAAACTTGCAATTGTCATACTTGGAGTACAAACGGTGTTCCCGCAACAACTGTAGAGCGATCCTAAGATACTCCTCATGCGTCTCCTCCGATGATGAATAAATCAGAATATCGTCCACGAATACAACCACGGATTGATCAAGGTAAGGGTGAAAGATACGGTTCATAAGATCCATGAACGTCGTCGATGCATTAGTTAGTCCAAAAGGCATGACTAAGAACTCAAAGATAGACCGCTCGATCGGTCTCAAGATTGATCGATCGATCTTTCGCTGGAATGCACAGCAAGTAAAGGAAATGTATACAAGATCCAAATTTTGTTTCGATGTTTAAAGGTTCACTAAATCAACCCACAATGATTATTTTCATGCATATTCGTGCATGCAAAAAAAAAATCAACAACCAAACTCACGATCGAACTTTTAATCTTTTTCAAGTTTAAACATTAATTCATACGATTTAATTAATTGTTTCAAATTAAAAGAAAAGGGTCGGGTCCCTACAATACTAATTATATGGTGAATATTAATTATTGATGGAATTTAGTCCCGAAAAATTTGGATTGATGCTACCCCCTTAAGGAAACTTGTAAGTTTTAATCGGGCCAAACCCTATAGGTGGATTTTATAGTCCGACAATTAAATAAGTTAAGCGGAAGGGTTTCAAAAATTTTAAAGAAGCCGATTAAATATAGGGGCTTTCAGTCAAAGGTCCAAAAAAATAAGTTATAATGTGTAAAGTCCATCAACAAAAATTTTAATGTGCAGGGTCCAATTGCGCGATTTCTTCTGAAAATACCCTCCAAACAAATATAACGATGGAAGCACAGGCGGAGCTCGCCGTGTCATAGCCGCCGACTAACAACCCCAAGATCTTGTTGGCAATATTGGTGCGCGAGTTCCTTCTTCAACCTCGTAATTCACGCTTCGAAATTCACTTGTTTCAAGTTCGTCAATCACGCCCGCGTGTGCGCGCTTAATCATTCTACTGCTACGCAAATGAATATTGATCTTTAATGAACTGTTCTGCAATGCAGGATCAGCTCCCCGATAGGGAGTTTGGAAAAGCTTCTTTAAAACAGCTTATTTTCATGAAGATTCATGAGAAGAACTACCCCACACATGAAAATATATATTGGGTATATAGTTGTAATAATTTGATCAAATATGTATATAATTTGTATATAATTTGATATATATATACACCAAATATATATATATACACACACACATTTGTAGTAGACGGCCTTTGAATAGCAGTTCCTGATGCTAAATCGGTCAAACAAAAATTAAGACGGATCCAGCCAGAATGGGCTCTGAAGATCAAAGAAGAAGTTACCAAACAGATCAATGTCGGATTCTTGATGGTAACTGAGTATCCGAAATGGGTAGCCAACATCGTGCCAGTTTTAAAAAAGGATGACCGTATCCGAGTCTGCATGGATTTTTGGGATCTCGACAAGGCTAGGCCAAAAGATGATTTTCTACTGCCACACATTGACGTTTTGGTAGACAGTACAGCAAGGCATGCCCAGTTGTCATTCATGGATGGATTCTCCGGGTACAACAAGATTTTGATGGATCCCGAAGACAGAGAAAAGACGACATTCACTACACCTTGGGGGACCTATTGTTATCGTGTGATGCCGTTTGGCTTGAAAAATACAGGGGCAACCTATCAAAGTGCCACTACCTTATTACATGACATGATACATAAGGAGGTCGAAGTGTACATGGACAACATGATTTTCAAGTCTAAGGATCGGGATGGCCACATTGTAGCACTGCAAAAGTTCTTCGAGAGGATTCGAAAGTACAAGATACGACTCAACCCACAGAAATGTGCCTTCGGGGTTACTGCTGGAAAGATGCTTGGATTTATGATCACTCAACGAGGCATTGAAGTTGACCCTTCTAAGATTAAGGTAATCTTAGAAATGCCTCCTCCAAGGACCGAACGAGAAGTCAGGGGCTTTTTGGGTAAAATACAGTTTATCAGTCGATTCATCGCAAAACTGACAACTACTTATGAGCCGCTCTTTCATCTGCTAAGAAAGGAGTCAAGTTTGAATGAGATCAGAAATGCCAAGATGCCTTTGATGCCGTGCTATAGTATCTGTAAAATCCACCTGTTCTAGCTCCTCCCGAACCTGACAGGCCACTGATCCTCTATTTGTCAATGACTGATTCAGCTATGGAATGTATGCTAGTGCAAAAAGGTGAAACTGGAATTGAAAAGGCCGTCTACTACTTAAGCAAGAAGATGACAGTTCCTAGGCAAGAAGGAACTGCTATACACACACATGATCAAATTATTACATGATCAAATATATGATCATGTTTTTTTATTACAAGAAGGAACTGCTATACATAGGCAACCAACCATCGTGAACTACCCCACAAATGTGTATATAATTTGATCATGTAATAATTTGATCATGTTTTTTTATTTTCTTGTGTGGGGTAGTTCCTTCTTGTAATAATTTGATCATGTTTTTGAAAGGTATAGTTCTAAAACTAATATTGGGAGTATTATTGGGTTTTATTTTGATTCTTCAATATCAAAAGTTTTAATTTGGAGTATGTATCAGCATTTGCCAATCCGAATATTTTTTGACTAAAATCATAGGGCATAATTTTAGGATCTTGGTAGTTTTTTCCAACACAGGGGATCCAAGATCTTAGGTCCCCCAAGTTCGAGGGTCACTACCACTGCTACCGCCACCATTCCTGTCACGCCCCAACTACCAGGGTCACGCGAAAGCCCACCAAAAACCGTTTATGAAAATAAAATTTACAATTGGAAAACCATCAACTCAAAAATATACAACATTTGGATAAAAGATCCCCATAGTTCAGCTCTCATAAACAATAAACATGCAGTTCATACATGAATAATTATATCGCCTCAAGACGTACAAAACTCGCCTTCTGAAACAGGCGTCACATGTAAAAGTACATGTCAAAATAGGAAACTACTGCGAGTCCTCCATCACCTCAAGCATCTAGGTCAACTCCACATGCTCACCTAAAAATGATTTTACAGCAAAATCCCACACCGTGAGCCGAAGCCCAATAGGAAAAGATTATAAAGCTGTAAAGCAGGAAATATGTAATTATATAAGGTGGGAGCTAAACTCAACCACAGAACCCAAAACGATTTTTCACAAACCCCAAGTTTTTCCATCAGACTACACAAGTCTTCCAAAATGGTTTTATTTCATAAAACTCATGTTTTCATCCTTCAAACCAAATATTGCAAATAATGCAAAAGATTAACCACAGTTAAGGAAAAACAGTAATCAAAAACATTATTCCCTCGCGGAATGTACCATCACGAAAAAGATGATTTACTCCTCTGTACCGACTCAATCACAAGGGGACATAGGTAACAACTATAGACTCCTGCTCATTACCTAGTCCTGAACCACTTAAGGCCTGCCAGGTAATGACAAGTTCTATACGGAGTACCACGACGTAAATGCTAACTTTACGAGCCCAAAAACCTGAGGGATAAGAGCACTCAAACCGACCTTCTTTACGGGAACTACCCCGAAGGATAACAAAGGTACCTACTCTGCGCACGTTTCTAGACTTTCACCAAGGGCAACTCGTGCCAAATACACGTCATCCCGGTACATCTAGATAATCTTCTAAAAATCGAACCGTAGCTCAACTACGAAAATATTTCACAAATATACATTATACATGTATATATAGATCCATCCATCAACATGGAGATCAAACAAAATATTTCAAAATGCTTTTTCCCATTTTCAACAAAACGTTTAGAAACTTGAGACTCAACCCCAAGGGTTAGCTCCAAACCTCCAAAACATGATTTGTCGAGATTTTTTATAAAATCACCATTTCCACCGTTTTGAAGAACACCCTTTGAAAACCCAACACCCACAAGTCATATCATGTAATAAACCAAGAAAAGCATAAAATATGCTTTTTATCCGAAACAAGGTTTAAACATAACACATGATATATAAGTATTTCAACCGGCGAAAGAGCATACAACTGCATGTAGCGTAACTGGTCAGCCATCACTATCATGTCCCGACACCCGGGTCACGTGAAACACCTACAAACAAACTCCCAAGGAACAAAAAAATTTGATACAAAGTTCCACAAAGGATGAAAAAAAACCTTTCCCAAACATTTGGCCCAAAACAGATGAAAAATGGTTTGAAAATCTTGACATACCTTCACTCTTTTGGTCATAACTTTTTCTACAAAAAAAATTTTAAGGTGAGAGAGGTTCCATTGGAAAGAGGACTTCTGGGGTTTCCATTTGAGTACAAGAACTATCCAATTTTGAGTCTAGATGAGGGAGATAACATCAAAACAAAACGGCTCTGCGCAGCTAGTCCGCTGGAGGGGACATCGGGCGCTCGAGCGAGCTACCACCCGAGAAAAATCCAGAATTTTCTATTCTTGGTGTTCTAAGCCTTCAAACCCTCAAACACCCACTAAACATCATCTCAACCACAAATTAAAGCCTCCAAACACTTTTTTAACACCCTCGGATATATCCAAACCCAAAACTACACAGAACCTCGAAAGGAACATTTCAAAACCTGTTTTCATCCAACCGAAACCAACACAAATGCCTTTTTAAACCAAAACCCAGTTTAACGAAACATAAATCGGTTGTCCATGCATTTTTAACCGGTCAAAATACTTATAATTGCACGTAGTATCCTATAACAGCAGTAGAGTCTAGAATCCTACCTCGTTGAGCTAAAAGCTCGACATCTCGATCTACGTGCAAAAACAAACTTCGTCAGAATGAAATTCTATCTGGATGAAAGCGTAAACCACGATGCCGATACTAAGGATCTGCTGTCTGATCGTCGAAAATCAAACCCTGGCCCCCCAAGAAGTTAGAGAGAAGGCAGAGAGAAAAAAAATGAGAAAATTTAGGAGTTAAGTTTTGAAAATATCTAACTCTAGATATTTATAGGCCTCCAAAATATCTTTTTTTTTAAATTTTTGAAATTTGCACCGTAACTCCCCGCAGCCCCCGGGACTAACCCTGCAAAATCTCTGAACCCGAACATGCATCAAAACCACATTTTTTTTTATAGAATCTCACGCCAGGCTTCCACTACTTGAGCGCCCAACTACCGCTCGAGCAGACCCCTGCCAATATACTCCTCTTCCATACCATCACTCGAGCGGACAACCACCGCTCGAGCGGTCACCATCTAGACCCACTCTCTGCCACCAGCCTGCTCGAGCGATCAACGCTGGGGAAAAAACTGAACATAAGAAGCAAGATCAAACTTAAATTCTTACTCCCATGAACACTTAAATCACTTCCCAAAAAAGAAACGGGTCAGGGTCTCACAACTCTCCCCCTCTTAAAGGAATTTCGTCCCTGAAATTGAACACTGCAATAACACTGTAACTCAAGCCAAACACTGTCCTACAACTATCAACAATCTCTGATGCAAACCCAGCAATACTACACAACAGCAAAAATGTGCCCGCAACTGAAATTCCAAACCTGTCGTCACACAAGGAAAACACGACTAGAAGATTCAATCTCCGTACAGACTGCTCGCACGGGCAAGTTCCACTGATACTACTATAATCCAAGAAACATCCATAATCATTGGATAAAGATCCAACTCGTGCTGCCAAACCCCAACACAGAACTCTCGCAGAACTCAAACCACTACGGCGATAAACGCATCATACGAGATCAATCCACCATGGTACTTGATCTCAAATATGCTCTATGCTTGAACACAGAGACTATCACCCTCGTCCTCATTGCCACATACTGCCTCAATCACACCTCACAATACACACCATGGACTATCTCCACAAGTCCAAACACATGATGTCAGACTCCGACATCGGTCACAAGAAGTCACAAACTCCACACCCAAACTTTACCCAAGTACTGACGATCACCAGACGACCACAGACTTTGATACCACGTCATCACCCTGTCGACGCCAACATCTTCATCACTGAAGATGTCATGATGCCGATCCATGAGCAACAACGCAATGCTCGACTCCAGAGAGAAGCTTGCTCGACTCTAGAGAGAAGCTTACTTACTCACCTGGACATCAAAGAACACGTCCAAGCAAACCCTCAAACCGTCATTCCCAATCTGATCTTTCATCACAAGCTAGTATTCTCACCTAGGAGGAACATCAGGTGGTACACCATTGTCCTAAACAAGGTCCCACATAACCTAAAACTGACCTGGCATCACAACCACAAGGTCACCTGACTCTAGCGAGTCACTCGACCAAACACGTCACGTAAACATCTCATAGGCATCCAACAACCTACAAAAACCCTATCGTATCTCCCGTATAACAGCACGTCACTACTCATCTCAACGTCTTGCCATCAAATCACTAATATCAGATTGCAGATCACCCTCAAACAAAACATGGTCGCCGTCAGCCGGCAAAACAAACATGATGATCATCGTCCAACATCAACCCTTTGAGTCCCTAAACTCGTCCGTCGAGTAACCAACCCAGACTTACCTCTTACACTTAGCAAATCCCTTATATGCAGAACTCATCACGGCCCTTCCATTCCTAACCAAACAATCGCGTCGGTCCAAACAGGTCATGCCAACCAAGGCTTCTCCAACCTCTTACTCTCGGGATATCCATCTATACAAACAACCGTTATGCCAAAGCACAACACTTACCATAGTCGACAACCACTCCTCGACTCCAAAAACTCTAACGGTTCCAAGTCCTCAAACAGACCAAAAGGTCAGACTCACAAAGCCTATCAGAAATCCACCATACGCATACCACAGTCGCACTGCTCTGACAAAATTCCTGCTCTACCATGAGCTAGAAGCACAATCATACACACACGCAACGGTCAATGATCCTCAACTGATCACTGCAAAGGAACTTTGTGTATCGACACCGACGTCCTTATCAACTAACATCCCTGGTTTAACAACTCGACCTCACAGGGAACACAACCCTATTGGTTCAACTATCCATTGAAACCATGCTGATTAGGTTTCCACAACCTATCAGATGTACCACACTCATACGTACTCTTTTACGATCTTTCGCCGCAAGAAAATGCCAACCCCATCATGCGATTCTTTACGGTCTTGAATCGCAGGAGCAATCAGATCCCAAGTCACACACACAGATGTTTAACACCCAAAAAGCATGAAGAACCCGTCTTCCAATCACCCGATCCTGGCTATGCACGTCCCTGAGTCACAACTTCAAGGGTCACAACACGGATACAAATCCATTGAGATTCCACAGTCTCAGGATACAATCGAAACCTGAACCAATCAAAACCTGGCATCTCTGTTCACCCGAGATGAAACAACTCGCAAATAACACAAACTAGACAATCGTTTGCAAGAACTCTCTCTCTCCTTCCATCCAAAGGAAAGAAAAAGGCCAACAAGAAACCATGGCTAAACCTCAGCATACTGCCGGCGTACTCCCAGCACTCCTCAACACTTAGCCTCTAAAGAACTCTGAAAGTCCTATCTCGAGGCCACATCGATTACAGTCACACAGCTGTCGTTAATTTCGATCACAGTACTCAGATCATCAGCTACACCAATGAACACCATTTATCCGCATACCTGGTACAACACATACCATTGCGCCCAAAACCTCACTTCACAAGGTTATGCTACACAACTTAACTTCTGCTAGCCACACCACGATCACGTCACGATCTCTCAGAGTAAGGGAAACCCGATCCAGAGACCCCTCATCTAGAGTTACTAATAATTCCCACAACCATGCAGACACCTTTCGCACTTTCGCTCTCAAAACACATCTCGACCACAGGCATTTTACCCTACAATTTCTCACCTATCATCCCAGGCCAGCCAAACCACACGGTATACTACTGCACCTAATCACTCCACACTTCATTGCCATGGGCGAACAATGTACCCATCTCTGAACCTAAGGTGGATGGAACACAAATAACTTCCGGGCATATCACACTCGGGATACATTATCTCAGCGCTAAGCCAACCACATGCACTCCGCATGGTTTCCAAACACGATCTCCTGACCACTAGGATATCGACCAAACCACTGACCTGCATTCCCGTAGGAATCCCACAGAACTGGTACTCATCGCAGGAACCCTTACACATTCCAATACGGCCGTAACCCATGCTCCTCCCAGCATATCTGCAACTCATACTCATTCCCACATCCTTGAGCTCACGCACTCGTAACTCAAGTCTCAAACCTCAAAGAGGTATACAACGTCCAAGGTCATCAGAACTACTCTGACTACCAATAACATCCTCAGATGCTACTCTGACTACCGTTTACGTCTTGTTGATCACCATCAACATCCTGCTGACAGGGATATTCCCAGAACCACTCATGTTCTGCTATGTCTACATACACCCAGCCAAGGATTACTATGCTCCCATCCACTATGTTCTCGTCCATACTTCATCCTGAGTACACGGCTCATGACATAGCATGGCTCACGACGTACCTAATCCATCACACGATCGAAACCATGTGCACCAAAAATCCAAAAGGGATGATCACTATCCACAATCTAATCATAACAACTAATATCTAGGATTTCCAACACCCCATTGCCCCTACTCACAAGGCTATCCATAATACATCTACAACTTTCAGTAACTTACTCTCAAGAGAAGCCAGCTACCCTAACCAAAGCCATCAACCAAGCTTCGACTATACCTGAACAAAACTCTGCTCAAACCCTCAACGGTTTGCCAACCAAAGCCGACCTCACACAGCTAAACCCAACTCACTAAGGAGTTCCATAACATACCAGGTGATTAATGCTCAACCTATAACCGTACCTCTGTAACTGATAACAACCGAGTCGCACATCCAAAACCCAAACCATGGTCTTATTGTCCCGTAAGGGGCATAGGTTATAAAGAAAGAAAACATGAGACATGACAACCTAAGGTCGATCTATCATGTTACCTCTTCCACATACCACATAATCATGCTAACACATAGCCACAAAGATTATGCTGACACAACACCGATACTGAGGAAAACCGATAAGAATGATGCGTCATTTTGGACAACCCACTTAGATTTCTTGCTAGAAATCACGTCCGCAAAACTCATTTTTAACTTGGCTCCCAAGTTTGTTAATCCAAACACAAGACTAATCAATCCTATGGTCCAACCTCCATACTCACATATACACAACGTCAACATGCAACTAAGCACACACACATCCTCACAAGGTGATGCACCCTCTTTCCCATGATTCATAGGTATTCAAACCCAAAGCTTTGATACCAAGTTGTCATGCCCCAACTACCAGGGTCACGCGAAGCCCACCAAAAATTGTTTATGAAAATAAGATTTGTAGTTGGAAAACTAATCAACTAAAAAATATACAACATTTGGATAAAAGATCTCCATATTTCAGCTCTCATAAACAATAAACATGCAGTTCATACATGAATAATTATATCGCCTCAAGGCGTACAAAACTCGCCTTCTGAAACAGGCATCACATGTAAAAGTACATGTCAAAATAGGAAACTACTGCGAGTCCTCTATCACCTCAAGCATCCAGGTCAACTCCACATGTTCACCTGAAAATGATTTTACAGCAAAATCCCACACCGTGAGCCGAAGCCCAATAAGAAAAGACTATAAAGCTGTAAAGCAGGAAATATGCAATTATATAAGGTGGGAGCTAAACTCAACCACAGAACCCAAAACAATTTTCCACAAACTCCAAGTTTTCTCATCAGACTACACAAGTCTCCCAAAACAGTTTTATTTCATAGAACCCATGTTTTCATCATTCAAACCAAATATTGCAAATAATGCAAAAGATCAACCACAGTTAAGGAAAAATAATAATCAAAAACATTATTCTCTCGCGGAATGTACCATCGCGAAAAAGATGATTTACTTCTATGTACCGACTCCATCACAAGGGGACAGAGGTAACAACTATAGACTCCTGCTCGTTACCTAGTCCTGAACCACTTAAGGCCTGCCAGGTAATGACAAGTTCTATATAGAGCAGCACGACGTAAATGCTAACTTTACGAGTCCGACAACCCGAGGGATAAGAGCACCCAAACCGACCTTCTTTATGGGAATTACTCCGAAGGATAACAAAGGCACCTACTCTATGAACGTTTCCCGACTTTCACCGAGGGCAACTCGTGCCAAATACACGTCATCCCGGTACATCTAGATAATCTTCTAAAAATTGAACCGTAGCTCAACTACGAATACATTTCACAAATATACGTTATACATGTATATATAGATCCATCCATCAACATGGAGATAAAACAAAATATTTTAAAATGCTTTTTTCAATTTTCAACAAAACGTTTAGAAACCTGAGACTCAACCCCAAGGGTTAGCTCCAAATTTCCAAAACATGATTTGTCGAGATTTTTCATAAAACCACCATTTCCACCGTTTTCAAGAACATCCTTTGAAAACCCAACACCCACAAGTCATAACATGTAATAAACCAAGAAAAGCGTAAAACATGCTTTTTATTCGAAATAAGGTTTAAACATAACACATGATATATAAGCATTTCAACCGAGGAAAAAGCATACAACTACATGTAGCGTAATTGGTCAACCGTCACTATCACGTCCCGACACCCGGGTCACGTGAAACACCCACAAACAAACTCCCAAGGAACAAAAAAATTTGATACAAACTTCCACAATGGATGAAAAACAACCTTTCCCAAACATTTGGCCCAAAAATGGATGAAAAATAGTTTGGAAATCTTGACATACCTTCACTCTTTTTGTCATAAATTTTTCTACAAAAATAATTTTAAGGTGAGAGAGGTTCCATTGGAAAGAGAACTTCTGGGGCTTCGATTTGAGTATAAGAATGACCCAATTCCGAGTCTGGATAAGGGAGATAACATCAAAACAAAATTGCTCTGCGCAGCTAGTCCGCTCGTGCGGACATCGGGCGCTCGAGCGACCTACCACCCGAGAAAAATCTAGAATTTTCTATTCTTGGTGTTCTAAGCCTTCAAACCCTCAAACACCCACTAACCATCATCTCAACCACAAATTAAAGCCTCCAAACACCTTTTTAACACCCTCGGATATATCCAAACCCAAAACTACCACGGAACCTGGAAAGGAACATTTCAAAACCCGTTTTCATCCAACCGAAACCAACACAAATGCCTTTTTAAACCAAAATCCGATTTAACGAAATATAAATCGGTTGTCCATGCATTTTTAACCAGTCAAAATACTTATAATTGCACGTAGTACCCTATAACAGCAGTAGAGTCTAGAATCCTACCTCGTTGAGATAAAAGCTCGACGTCTCGATCCACGTTCAAAACGAACTTCGTCGGAATGAAATTCTGTTCGGATGAAAGCGTAGACCACGATGCCGATACTAAGGATTTGCTGTCTGATCGTCGAAAATCGAACCCCAGGCCCCCGAGAAGTTAGAGAGAAGGCAGAGAAAAAAAATGAGGAAACTTAGGAGTTAAGTTTTAAAAATATCTTTTGAAAATATCTAACTCCAGATATTTATAGGCCTCCAAAATATCTTTTTTTTTGGAATTTTTTTAATTCGCATCGTAACTCCCCGCAGCCCCTGGGACCAACCCCGCAAAATCTCTGAACCCGAACATGCATCAAAACCACTTTTTTTTATAGAATCTTGCGCCAGGCTTCCACCGCTCGAGCGCCCAACCACTGCTCGAGCGGACCCCTGCCGATATACTCCTCTGCCATACCATCGCTCGAGCGGACACCATCCAGACCCACTCACTACCACCAACCCGCTCGAGCGGTCAACGCTGGGAGAAAAACTGAACAGAAGAAGCAAGATCAAACTTAGATTCTTACTCTAGTGAACACTTAGATCACTTCCCAAAAAAGAAACGAGTCAGGGTCTCACAATTCCTACCAATTCTAACATTATCACATCTAGCATCATCATTTTCAGAATCACTACCAAGCACATAAAAAATACTTTTTGAAAAATACTTTCAATAGAAATAATTTTCCCAATAAAAATGTTTTTCATTAAAACAAACAGTGCCGAAGTGTCATACCAACATGATGAAATTATTTTTATTTTTATTATTATTATCATATTAATCCTCTTTGGATATCAAAAAAGATTAAAATTGATCGATTTGATCTATTTTCATATTTTTATATTTTTCTTGGTTTAGTTAATTTTTGTATTCTTTCAATTTGTCTTCATAAGAATATTTTAAGAAGCCAAAAATTAAATAATAATATTTCAAAGTGTCAACTAAAAATAAAAATAAGTAAAAAAGATCTAGCTTATTTGGCTTATATTTATCTTTTATGTACTTTACATTATTTTTTGACATAGGTTTTTACTCTTTTTAGTTGGTCATAAATAGAATAATGGAAAAAAGTAAAACATTTCCGCAAAAAATAAAGAAAAAGCTTACTAAAGCATGTTAAAATAAGCCAATATATATGTAATTATTCTAAATGCAATATCTATAAAAAGTTACTTGTTAATAAACGTGCATAAATTAAACTTATTTTTTTAGATAACTTAAATTTTTATGGAGGGAACATAGAAAATAACTTCTTCGAACATTATTTTATCTTGACTTGAGAGATACATTTAAACAAACATCTCGGAGGTGAAAATTCTGAATGATATGACTTATTGGGAGATGACAAGACTCTACGTGTATACCCAATAACTATTTGCATCAACAAAGTTTGGAAGATATCACCTGTTCAATGATATGACAAGACATATTTTTATTATATTTTATTTGAAATTATTTGATATTATTATAGTACACGTTTTCATTAATTATGAAATACTCTCAATAAATAAAAAAATATTATATTAAATTAAGTGTCATTCATATTTATAATTTATCCAACAAAGATTGATTAATATTGTGTAAATAAAATTACTTTTACATTACGCATTCAAATTAGAGTACCATATAATAATGTCATATTATATTTAAATATTATTAAATAATGGTTATAGTAAGAAAATGAGAAAAAAAATCTTTAATATCACTATACTTTTGATTTGATTGTGGAGTCTATTACTTTTACTATTGTAAGGATTCAAGTGAATTACTGACCTAATAACTTGATTAAAGAATCTAACAATGTGGCTTCAAAATACTTAAACCTAAATTATTAGTAGTAGTTCACATGTTTCATTATATGTCAAATTTAATTTCTATCTCTCACTAATGTGGGATGAGGTATCACAATATTCCCACTTAAATGTGCATCGCCCTCGTCGCGTGACCCAATTGAACCACTAACCTAATAACTTGAATAAAAAGTTAAACAACACGACTCAAAATACTTAAACTAAGTTATTAATAGTAGCCTACAATTTTTTTTATATACCAAATTTAGTTTCTATCTCCCACCGATGTGGGATAAAGTATCACAATATTCTTCACTCAAATACATGACACTCTCGTCGCGTGCTCTAAGTTCTTTCATTGGTTGGAATATTGATAGCAGTCCATTAGCGGACACAGAGTAGCCCATAAGCGTGCATAAGGTATACAATCTTAGGACTTCTACTTCTTTGGAGCCTTTACTCCTCTATCTATACCATCACGGAGCCCTCCATAAGAATTATGATTGGTTTTGATATCACTTATAACGAATCAAGTGAACCACTGACCCAATAACTTGAATAAAGAGTTTAACAATGAGCTTAAAATGCTTAAGCCAAGTTATAATTAGTAGTAGCCCATAAGTAATTTCTTGATATACATACTAGATTCAGTTTCTATCTTTCACTAATGTGGGATAAGGTATCACAATTGTACTATTATATTTTATACAAATATCAATTCATTATTTATCTATTAACAAATTTTAGTGGAGACTAGCTAACATTTTCCTTAAAAAATTACCCATATTCCATAAGCTACAAGACTCTTGCAAAATAGTATACAAGGCGGATGTGAAAATAGTGTTCATACCAGCTATGCCATCTGTGGGCTACTTTCACATATTTTCCTTGTTTGGAGTTGAATTTTTTTCCATACACTTTTGGCGACCAAAATAGATTTTGGCAGGTGAAAGATATACTTTGGGCAACCAAATAAATTTTAGTTGGTGAAGCACATACTTTTGGTGACCTAATCAATTTTGGTCGGGGAAGAACACGCTTTTGGTATCCAAATAGATTTTGGTCGGTGTTAGTGATCGGCGTAGATATAATTTTGGCAACTAGATAAAGTTCAGTCGGGGAAGAGTAAGCGTTTGGTGACCAAATAGATTAGGTTGGCAATTTTGGTCAGCTAATGATATACTTTTGGTGACCAAATAGATCTTAGTCGGCAAATCATGTACACTAGCGACCACATAAATTTCAGTCAGGGAAGGTAAACCTTTGGCTATTAGGAATGTATACTGAAAAGTCATGCTTTTTAGGTATTTTATTCTTGATCCCTGGCATATTAATGAGAAACATTTG
>JAOTRH010053352.1:0-19170 GCA_034768845.1 Heliamphora exappendiculata
AAAATTCTTATTGCTATATTATTATTTGTCAGAAATTTTATTTTAAAAAATTTTCTACGAATTATCAAATAATATATTATTCTAATGAGTGACACGTGTCTTATTTTTATTAACTATCATGGTACAGGTTATTACAATAAGAAATTTACCCCTCTTGTTGCCCCATTGAAGCAGGTCTTGCTACACATCAAGGGGGACCCAGACCTAAAATGGCCAGCTAAGTTGAGGGGTGATCCCGCAAAGCGGTCCGAAAGAAAGTATTATCACTTTCATAAAAACCATAGTCACGACACGAAAGATTGTTATAACCTAAGGGAGCAGATAGAGAAGATGATTAGATAGGGGAAATTAGACCATTTTGGAATCCATGCTCGATGGAAGGAAGAAAGTAAACACCCAAAGGATGATTGCCCCGGTCCTGATCAATCCAAAAAGCATGTGGATCCCCCTCGTTTGGAAATCAGGACCATTGCGGGAGGATTCAAGGGCGGTGGTGAGACCAGATCAGCAAGGAAAGCCTAAGAGAATTAAGACATGGGATGAGCATGAGCAGATCGCGGCACCCACCAGGAAGGAGGGGACCTCCCGCCTAACTGAGAAGATGGAGAAAAAGTTCACCATCTCCTTTTCTGAATACGATAGCAAAGGGATCTAACACCCACATGATGACCCCATTGTTATTACCCTGTTTGTGGGCAATCACACCGTTCAGAGGGTCTTGGTGGATAACGGGAGCTCAACTAACATCCTTTTTCCACGGCTTTAGATTAGATGGGTATAGGCCAAGGAAAGATGCAGCCTATGTTATCCTCCCTAGTCGGCTTTGCCGAAGATCAGGTATACCTGTTGGGATCTGTCCAGCTCCCTGTGACTATTGGAGATGACAACTATAAGCTCAATAAGATGATAACAAATTTGGTTGTTGACAGCTCTTTTGTGTACAACGTGATTTTAGGTCGAATGGGGTTGAACAGTTTCAGGGTAGTAACGTCCACCTACCATCTCTTGGTCAAGTTCCCCATGGCTCAAGGAGTAAGGTATGCAAAGGGGGACCAAATCTCTGCTTGGGAGTGCTACTGTACCTCCCTCAGAGAGCAAACACGAAGAAAGGCCATGAGCATCGAGGAGATGGAGGTTCGAGATGAGAAAGAATTGAAGCAAGCCGATCCAGTCGAGCCCCTGATGGCGGTATAGGTTGGCGAGATTGATCCGGCCAAAACAATTTTGATCAAAACTCGGATAGAGGAAGACATAAAGTGCTAATTAGTGGAATTCCTAAAGGATAATAAGGGTGTTTCTGCGTGGTCACGCTAAGATATGCCAGGGATAGACCCAGCAATTATGGTCCATCGTTCGAATGTGCACCCTAAGGCGAGACCAGTGAAGTAGAAGCAAAGAATCTTTGCCCAAGAACGTAACCAAGCCGTCAACGAAGACGTCAGTAAGCTGAAGGCAACAGGGTTCAGGAGACTACCTACCCGGAATGGTTGGCAAATGTTGTAATGGTAAAAAAGGCGAATGGGAAATGGCGCATGCGTATTGATTTTACAGACCTAAACAAGGCCTGGTTGACTTAACTGCAGGGCATGAGCTGCTTAGTTTTATGGATGCCTTCTCTTGCTATATTCAGATTCTTATGCATGTTCTCAACCAAGAGAAGACAGCCTTCATCATGTTTAGAGGTCTAAACTGCTACAAGGTTATGCCCTTCGAACTTAAGAATGCGAAAGCTACCTACTAGCGCCTGGTGAATTCAATGTTCGAAAAATAGATTGGCAGAAACATGGAAGTATACGTAGACAATATGCTAGTCAAGAATTGAAAGGCTGATAAGAACCTCGACGACTTAGCAGAGGCATTCACCATCTTAAGAAGATATGGGATGAAGTTTAACCCAGCGAAATGCGCATTTGGGGTGTCCTCAGGGAATTTCTTGGGATATTTGGTCAGCTAGAGGGGCATCGAGGCTAACCCAAATAAGATAAGGGGGATTTTGGATATGACAGCACCCACAAATACTAAAGAGGTTCAGAGGCTGGTAAGAAGAGTAGCCACTTTAAATCGATTTGTTTCCAAAGTGACGGCTAAATGCCTGCCATTCTTTAGGGTTTTGAGGAAGGCCTTTATCTGGACCAAAGAATGCGAGTTAGCTTTCACCGAACTGAAGAAATACCTCACGAGCCTCCACTGCTCTCCAATCCCGCTTTGCACGAACCATTGTATCTGTATTTAGCTGTGTCCAAAATAGCCATCAACTCGGCTTTGATAAGAGAGTTTCAAGGCCGCCAGAGGCCAGTCTCCTATGTAAGCAGAGCTTTCTGAGGAGCCGAGGCCAGGTATCCCAACCTGGAAAAGTTGGCACTTGCCTTGGTCATCTCGGCTAGAAAGTTAAGGCCATATTTCTAAGCCCAGGCTATAGTGGTTTTGACTGATCAGCCACTAAGAAAAGTGTTACAAAAGCCGGAGGCTTCTAGAAGACTAATGCAATGGGCAATAGAACTGGGACAATTCGACATTGAATATCAGCTACGGACATCAATAAAGGGATAAGCAGTGGCGAACTTCGTGGCAAAGTTCACCGGCACAACACCAATAACTGAACCCCCACAAACTATCAGTGAGAGCCCTAGTGGGCGGCAGCACCCAGAGAACGGTGGTGTACAACTAAATGGCCATGATCAGCTAAGATAAAACGTATGGGCATCACAGTCCACGAGTTAGCCAGGCAAGCGTCAAGAGGTGCTAGTTTGCTCTTGGAAACGCCGTTAGGAGACATGCTCAGGTTTTCCTTATGATTTAATTTCATGTTGACCAACAATGAGGCCGAATACGAGGCCCTAATTTGGGGAATCATAATTGTCAAAGTTTGCGAAGCGGAGCAGGCTCATTTTTATACTGATTCCCAATTGGTTGCTCACTAGGTCAGCGGGGGGTAAGAAATAAAAGGAGAGCGACTCCGGCAATACAAACTCCTTGATGATATTTTTTTTGGACAACTTAAGTGGTTCAAGGTCTCCCAGATTCCTCGAGCAAAAAATGAGGAAGCTGATCGGCTTGCCTAGCTAGCTTCCTCAAGGGAGATAGACCGGACCGGCAAGATACTGATTGAGGCAATCAACCACCTTACCATCGGGGAGCATGAGGTGCCGTCGAAAGTCATGAAGATACTTGACATAACTTGGGCCCAACCAATTGTGAAGTATTTAGAAACTGGAGAGTTGCTTAAGGGCAAAAAGGAAGCCAAGAAATTGAAATTCTGAGCTGCTCAATACATCATCCTTAAGGGGGTGCTATATAAAAGAGGGACCACCACACCGTATTTGCGGTGCATTTCAGAAGCAGAAGCACTATACGTTCTATAGGAGGTTTACGAGGGCGTTCGCGGGAATCACTCAGGGGCTAGGTCATTAATGGAAAAGATAATGCGAGCAGGGTACTACTGGCCTATCCTAATGCGCGATGCCAAAGACTTTATGAAGAATGTGATAAATGTCAGCGCTACGCGAACGTGACCAGGCAACCACCCACTTAGCTCACCGTTCTGACCAGCCCGTGGCCAGTCGTCCAATGGGGTTTGGACATAGTGGGATCACTACCCAGGGAACAGAGGCAAATAAAGTTCTTGGTCGTCGCGATCGATTACTTCATAAAATGGGTAGAAGTGGGGCCTCTAGTGAAGATTATTGAAAAGAACGTCACTCGTTTTGTATGAAAAGATGTTATCTTTCGGTTTAGAATCCCCAGTGCCATAGTAACCAATAATGGAAAACAGTTTGACAACAAAAACTTCAAAAATTTTTGCGATGATCTTGACATTCGATTGTGCTCCGCCTCCCCAGCTCATCCCTAATCCAATGGGCAGGTGGAAGTCACCAACCATTCTCTACTCAAAATCTTAAAGACTAAACTGGATGATACAAAAGGACAATGGCTGGAGGAACTCCCCAATGTACTTTGGGCGTATAGGACTACCACTTGGACTCCTAAGGGGGAAACCCCATATATGCTGACTTATGGACATGAAGTTGTTCTTTCAGTCGAGATTGGATTGACCAGCACCCGCATAAATGAGTATGATCAAACAAAGAATGATGATGAGTTAAGAGTTGATTTGGATCTGTTAAAGGAGATTCGAGATACGTCAGCAATACGTGCAGCAGCTTACCAGGAGAGGATAAGGTGGTATTACAACTCCCACATCAAGGAAATGAGGTTCAACCTGGGAGACTTGGTGCTGAGAAAGGTGGTATTAGCCACAAAGAACCCAAGTGATGGAGCTGGGACCGAATTGAGAGGGACCTTACATAGTGAAACTTCAATGCGGCAGAGGAGCTTACAAGCTACAAACCACAGAAGGGAAGGATCTGGTACACCCTTGGAACGCTGAACACTTAAAGAGGTATTACCCGTATAAAGAACATCACCCATAATAAAGGAAGTTCATCAACAATATATGTAATCCTACACTTGTTAACGATTAATGGAAGTTTTGGAGTTTTCCCTTTCGCACTTGTGCATGATGCTTGGTCTCTCTCCCATCTTAGCCTAAGGCTTAAGGGCCAGAAAGGGCTCAGGCTGATCAAGCTTTCTCCAAAAAGGGTAGCCTAAGGCCTAAGGGTCAGAAAAGGCTTAGGATGATCAGGTCTTCTCCAAAAGTGGTAGCCTAAGGCCTAAGGGTCAGAAAAGGCTCAGGCTAATCAAGCCTTCTCCAAAAGTGGTAGCCTAAGGCCTAAGGGTAAAAAAGGCTTAGGCTGATCACACATTCTCCAAAAAGGGTAGCCTAAGGCCTAAGGGTCAGAAAGGCTCAGGTGGATCGCGCCTTCTCCAAAAAATGAGTAGCCTAAGGCCTAATGGTAAGAAAGGTTTAGGCTAATCAGGCCTTCCCCAAAAAAGGGAGCCTAGGCCTAAGGGTCAAGAAGAAAAGTACTGAAGGTTAAGTATACGAAGCACTTTATCACATTCAAGCAAAAAAGTAAGTATATGGGATACTCCACCATATTCAAGTAAGGGGTAAGTGCATTAGTTGCTCAGTCATGAGCAAAATAAACATAAACAGCCCACCAGAATGTAAACAAAAAGAAATTGGGTGAAAACCTTACGTATAAAAATCATAATAAAGTGTTTAAGCCACAACCACCACCAACGACGACTCACAAAAAACCAAAGTAAAGTGTTTAAGCCATAACCACCACCAACAACGAATCACCAAAAACAACAACGAAAATGTGTTTCCCAATCAACCACAGAAAAATGAAAGTGTTTTAGATGCATGGAGTAATGTTTGAAAGGCTTCCAATATGAGAGAGAAAGAAGGAGATTAAGGATTCAACTGGCAGGTCAGAAGGCCGTCCGTCAAGAACATTGGCCGGTGAATCGCAATTGTGGACACATCATCCTCTTTCTCAGGCTAGATGAGCGAAAAGTCCTTATCGAGAAAGGCTGCCTGGACTTGTTGACGGAAGGTCTCATAACCGTGGTCCCACTGCTCAGCCATCTACATCTTGACAGCAGTAGAGTCCATGTGCTCGGCTATACGGTTGGTGATTAACTGTTTCAGCTCTCTAGAGGATTTGAACTCGTCCAAAAAGGTAGCCCTTCCCTTGACATTCTGACATTCTAGCTCTTTACACTTGAACTTTAGGTCAACTATCTCCTTCTGGCGAGCTCTCATCTCAGCCAGCATCTCCTTCTTACCCTTGTGTAGTTCTTCGATGGATTGTTTTCCTTTCTCTAGCTCAGACTTCAGATGGTTGTTTTCCTGCTTGAGCGGCTCCAATTGTTCTTACAAAATTTTCATAAAATTTGAGGCAGATTGCACCCTTTTCTCAGCTGCCTTCCAGGCAATATGATACTTGTTCATCCGAACAATGGAATGATAACCTAAGGCTATGGCCTGGAAAGAAGTAAAAAAGGGCTTTCAAGGATAAGAAAGGGAAAGATAACAAGATAATAGTGGAAGTGAAGGTTAACGTACCTTTGTCGCTTCTTGATAGAAGTGGTCCCTTAGGGCATGGGGGGAGAAAGCTCTAATGGCTTCATGGTTAGTAGGGGAAATGGCACTCTCGATCATCTTTAAATCAGACTCCCCTTCCACCAAAAAAAAAATAGCCTTTTCATGACGGGGGCTAAGGGGTGGTAGATCAACCCCTTTCCTTTATGCACTGTTGGACTTGCTAAGCATAAAACTAGGTCCTGATCAGCCTGGGCTCCTTTAGACAAACTTTTATTTTGGGAAGGGTCGGCCTTTTCAAGGATGCATTTCCCTCCCTCTGTCGCTAATTTAATACCCATGGGCGTTTTTTTATGGGGGGGGAGGGGGAAGCCCCAGAACCATCGCTCCCCTGGCCCGCGGGCTTTTCCCTCAGTTCTTTCAAATGCTTACGAATTTTCTTATCAACTCTGCCCATCTTTCCTGCAAAGCAAAGAAATGATCTCAGAATGAGTAGAATAACCGCATAAAAGGGGGAGAACGGGGACGCATATGACGTTTCACCTTTCAGCCTAGAAGCTTCTTCAGCCTCGGCCATGCGAAACAAATTCATGACATCAACAGAAGGTTTAGGGCCAAGAAGATACTCACTAAGACTATCAGCAGTGACTAATGTTGCCCAATCCCTAACTTCATGCTTACAGGCAGCTTCGATCCTCTCTCGGTCCCTCTCAGATATCTTGGGGGCCCTAGTATGACCTAAGCAAAGATCCTAGGAATGTTAGGTCCTAACCCGCAAAAGAAATGTAAGATATGGTAAAATAGCAACTTAAGAAGTGAACTAACCATCCTTGGGCGAATTGTCCCATACTCGCTCACAGAATTTAGGGGGTCGTCTCGTTGATGTCCTCCTACTGTTGAAACTCCCAACCATCTCCTGAAATGAAAAAATAATGTTCATTCTAGTGTTTGTTGAAGGTCGGCAGTCTGGTAATCAAATTGCGACTCTCACGGGCTTGAAAACTAACATACCCGAAAAGATGTTCGACGGGTTTGTAACACCATAAGAACTCATGAATGGTCAGACTCCTCTTCCCTTCGCTCAGTACTTGCAAGAGAATCATACTCCCAATAAAGATCCTCTATGCGTTGGGAACTAATTGACCAGGGGAAATCTTAAGGTATTGAAAAAACTCTCTGATAAGGGGAGGTATGGGGATTCTTAGACCAGCCTAGAGAGCCTCTTCAAAGATATAAACTTCTCTCAGACTAATAAAACATGCTCTTTCGTTGGCGGAGGGAACCCTCACACGGGTTAGGATAGGGATATGAAACTACAACCTTAACCAGCCCAGATCTTGGGCCTCGATAGTTGAAGAGACAAAGTTGGCAGTGAAGGAAATGTGAATACGTCCAACCACAATTTACGAGCGATTAGTAGGGGTCTCAGGCTAGTTTGGGGTTAGTGGCAATCGCTTCAAGGAGATCTAACTCCTCCCCACTTAACGGTTCTAAGGGGGACGCCATTTGGTAATGAGAGGGACATGCCTTGGCTTGCTCTTCCTTCATCTCCATAGAAGAGCTCTCATCTCGAAGTGACTAAAAGGGAATGGGGATAGGTTCACGGGTAGGAACAATATCAGTAATCACCACGACACAACTATTAGTGACTAAAGGAAGTTGCTAGTCAAGTAGATAATCAGCGATGGGAGTGGCGCTAGAGGAGGACGCCCCTTGGTGGATTAGAGGTTCATTACGTATAATCTCTAGAAATAAGGATTCTACCTCCTTAGAGTCACGAGATAGCACAACTCGATTCTTACCCCTGGACATAATTCTATGCAGTATTGAACAGTATTAAGACCCTGATGTAACTTAGGGACTCGAAATTGAAAGGACAGTAGAAGAAAGCTTCAAATGATTAGCATGGATTAGAAGAGTTACCAGGAAGCGACAACCTTGGCTAAATGCAGTCTAAGCGATTTGAGTCACTTTATCTCCACGAAGAAGCTGATTGAAGGAAGTAAACCATCTCTCACTCTGTTCAAAAGAAGTTAAGGGCGCTTAAACCAATGGACGGCCCAGGTGCGTTCAGCTATCACCTAACTAATGGCGGAGATGAAGGGAGGAAGCAAAGGGGCACGCTGAGACCTTTGGTGTCTTTTCTGGGGAACCGGTGGGAGGTTGCTTTCCTAGGGGATCCCAAGAGCTCTCAAGACATAATAGATACCTCTGCTATTCGCCACGTGTGAGTACTAGGAAGCTTCAGGGGGGAGGGGAAATAGTACCCCCGAACATTTGAAATAAGATACACTTACTGTATTCCTGACCTGTTTGCTTGACAAAAAAACCAATCAAAAATAAGGGACTACTGATGGGGGGATTAATAGTCGAGCCCATAAGATCGTGAGAGGCCCATATCCAAGCCCACACAAGCCCAGCGTGATTCTTCTAATGCTTAGAAGGAACGGTCCTAAATGGTAGGAAAGGGAAAGAAGCGGTTGATCACCCTGCACAGGTGAGTGGGCGAGTGGTTTGAGAGGTGCGTGGGGTGATCCAGATTCTCTCTTTACGTTCTGTTACAACGGTCCCCACGTGGTGGGTTAGCCGTGGCTTAATGGATATATAAGAATGATAGCTAAGCAGAGCGAAGGTACACACACTTGACCCTGTAATTGATTATAATAATATTCTTTGCAAATTTAGAGGTTACTTAATTAGAAGCTTAACTTGGCCGTCGAATGGGATACGTCGGAAGAGGTTTCAGCCCCCTCTCTAACAATTTTCTTTTTCTGTCTCAGGTCGGGCCATGGGATTTGAAGCCCATTCTTGGGAGTCACCATCACACTTAAAAAGGTGACTACTTAAGTGACAATTATAGAAGAGAATTCCCAAATTCAAGAGAGGTCCTATTTTATAGGGTTTGATTATTGCTTGAATGGTGGAGGGTCATTATCACTCATGCATATTAAGATCAAATAAAGTATTTAATATGTATGCTCGAAATGAAAATCATAAAATTAAAGACAATAACTCCCCACTTTTTGTCTAGGTGTCATGTAAAAGAGTTTTTCTTTAAAAAAAATAATATTCATTGTCTTCACTCTAGTAAAGAATTTTGGTAACAATGAGATGAGGCCATGAAAAGAAAATAAATGAGAAAACATTTTCTATTCACATTTTGAGGAAAAAGAAAAGACATAATAAATTAGAGAATGTTTCAAATCAAATTAGATTATCATAAACATGAGCAAAGTAGTTTTCCTCAGTCAAAGAGTCTATGCTATACTACCCCTCGGTTATTGTTTGCAGCATAGCAACAAGACATGGTCTCTAGTTACAGAACGACTAGAAAAGTTATGTTCTGGTAGTGTTTTGGCTTGTATAATTTTCCTTCATCTTATTTGTACACATTTTGCTAGCCTTGAAAATAAGGTACAACCCGTGAAAAAAGAGGGCCTAAACTCCCAAATAAAGAGCAGCTGAAGAGTTTAAAATACTAATAGAACACCAAGCTCCAAAAAAAGTTGTTGGTAAATTAATTTAATTTAATTATTTTACTTTGTTCTTTGCATCCAAATTTCTCAAAAGAATAGCGATCAATGAAAAAAGAAACGAACAAACCACATGAACAGACCACAGGAAACTAATCATCATGATAATCTGCGAAAAAACAAACAGAAAGCAAATAAAGGTCAAGTTGCTTAACGACTTGGTTGGTCCAAATGCGATCAGTTTGCTCGACGATCTGATCGAGGCCCTATAAACTTGAAGAACCAAGTTGCTTGACGACTTGGTCGCACCCAATTTTGGTAAGATTGCTCGATGATCCGACTGAGGCCCAATAACTTGAAGAACCAAGTTGCTTGACGATTTTGTCAACCTAGTTTTGGCCGGATTACTCAACGATTCGACCGAGGCCCAATGACTTGAAGAATCGGGTTGTTTAACGACTTGGTCTACCCATTTGAGGTCGGATTGCTCGACGATTCGATTGAGGCCCTAGAAACTTGAAGAACCAAGTTGCTTGACGACTTGGTCGACCTAGTTTTGGTCGAATTGCTCGACGATTCGGTCGAGGCCCAATAAGTTGAAGAACCAAGTTGCTTGACGACATAGTTGGCCCAATTTTGGTCGGATTGCTCGACGATCCAACCAAGGCCCAATGACATGAAGAGCCAGGTTGCTTAACGACTTGGTCTTCCCGGATGAGGTGCGACTGCTCGATGATTGAGCAATCCAACCAAGGCACCAGAGGCTTGAAGAACCAAGTTGCTTAACGACTTGGTTAGCCCAGTTTTGGTTGGATTGCTCGACGATTCGACTGAGGCCCAAAGACTTAAAAAATTAAGTTGCTTGATGACTTGGTCTGCACAGATGAGGTGGGATTACTCGATGATCGAGCAATCTGACCAAGGCACCAAAAACTTGAAGAACCAAGTTGCTTGACGACTTGGTCGGCCCAGTTTTGGTCGGATTGCTCGACGATCTGACCAAGGGCCAAAGACTTGAAAAACTAGGTTGCTTAACGACTTGGGATTACTCGATGATCGAGAAATCTGACCAAGGCATCAGAGACTTGATAAATCGAGTTGCTTGAGGACTTGGTCGGCCTAGTTGTGGTTAGGTTGCTCGACGATCTGATTGAGGCCCTAGACACATGAAGAGCTAGATTGCTAGATAATCTAGTCGGCCCAGTTGTGGTCAGATTGCTCGGCGACCTGATCGAGGCCCCAAATACATGAAGAGTCGAATTGCTAAATAATTTAGTCGGCCTAGTTGTGGTCAGATTGCTTGGCAATCTAATCGAGGCCCTAAATACATGAAGAGTCGAATTGCTAGACGATCTAGTTGACCCGTGGATAGTGGGATTGCTGGACATCTTACTAAGGCCCAAGCACTTGAAGAGTTGGAATGTTGGACGATCTAGCTGGTCAAAGGACAAAATGGGCCAAACATGCACAAGCCAATTGTATAGTTATTTCATTTTCATCGCCTGATCAATCTACGATGTGACCGACTTGAAAAGGGGGGGCTAATGATATGGATATATTTTCTATGATAAGAATGACTAACCACAATAGAACATAAATGGTCGAGCCAAGTAATCAGGCACGCCAACCCGATAATATGGCTTAAAGTCCCTTTTCTTAAATCATGTCTAAAATGACGTCGAGAATCATGCCTAAAGTGTTGCCCAGAATCACGCTTATAATTATCTTGATTGGCTAAAATCAAGAGAGAGTCATCCAAAATGTCTCCCTTATTTTTTTTATATAAAGAGATCATCTATAAGGAAGTAAGGACCGAAACATATACTCATATTCTTTTGATAATTATATTTTTTCCCAAAAAATTATATTATAACTTAAACATCGGAGAGGCGTTGACCGGCACCACCCGTTGACCCCAAATGCCTTTTTAGAGGTACTCAGTAGCCGAAGATGATGAACAACACCCTCACAAGATCTCGCGTAGAGCTATCAATCTGTATCTAGTTGGTGCAGAAAAATGCATTAACAAAAACCATTTAAAACAATTTAGTTGTTAATTTAACTTAAGATTTAATTTTTTATTTCATTTAGAAATAGATAAAAAAAACCCGTAAACACCCAATTAAAATCATATCAACTCCTGTTGCACATGTTTCCTCCCTAGCTTGGTAAGAAGCGTGTGTAGTGAGGAAAGAGCTTTGGCTCAAGACCTTGGTACTGGTCTGGAACATAATTACTTTGAGGTGATGTTCTAGATATATTATTTTTATCTCTTTCTTAAGCAGGCTAGCTCAGTTGCTAAAAACCCCCCCCAAGAATTTTATGTTCGTCCATTTATTTATAATATTATGTTTGATTAATCAAATTAATAATAAAAATATATAATTTTACTTAATAAGTAATTTTATGAAATTAATAATGAATGAATTATTAATATCATAATTTATTAAGCATTTTATATTTCACATTTTATGAAATTAATTATTCAATAGATGTACAATCTTTCCGCCACTTGTTGAATTCAAAAAAAATAAATATATAATTCTATAAAATATATAATTTAATCTCATGTCTAATCCGATAAATCCCGACAATGTAATAGTATTGCAAAAATAACTTTAATTTTTAAATGAGAAAATAGTATGAACTAAAGACCTTTGGGGTTCACATCCTGTTGTGCACGGATACCCAAAATAATCATAAACAAATTCAAAGAGATAGATTTTACGTGGTTCGACAATTTATCTACGTCCACGGACAGCGAATTTCAATATATAGAGAAACAAATACAAATTACTCGATTTTTTCTCACAAACTCTATCTCAAAACAATTTGAATACAAATAATCTGAGGCCAGATTCATATTTATAGAAAAGAAAAGAGATATAATCTAATCAAACTTGTGCTAGTCGAATTCAAAACTAATTAAATAACTGTAAATCTACATTTTTCAAAACTCATCAAATTTAGTAGTCATGATAGATTAGAAGTCCATACCAACTCGAATTAGATTTGAGCCAAAATTCTCAACAAACTTCACATTGGCAAGAATCTATATCCCAAACAAATCAACATACTAAAATTGCCACCAAATGTATTAAAAGCGCTTAAATTTCTAAATTGAACAAATCAACAGATAAAATCTACATCCAAATGCGCTTGTAGCACCAAATTCACCTGAGTTGACCAAAGTTTCAAATCAAACATATTGGTAGATTAGTGCTAGCATCATATGCGTCCAAAGACGCTATACACCTGTAGGTGTTTAATACTTTGACAAATTAGTCAAGTTTAAACAATGCTGAGACTTATTCTTAATCTTATTAGACTTCTTATAAATTGTGTTAGCATCACTTTTAAAAGTATGTCCATGCAAAAAATACAAATTACTACGGATAGTACTTTTCAAAATCTCACGAGCCCCCAACATAACTTTGAGAACCCCACCATTCATACTGCTTTTGAACCCTTTTCGAGTCTAAAACTCCTAGTAAAATAAGATTCTTCTTCAAGTTTGGTACATACCGAACTTCTGAAATAATCTTGATAGTTCAATCATATTGTTTCAAATGAATACTTCCTATCCCTTGAATTTTGCAGACATTATCGTTGTCCATAAACACTGCTCCACCATCTATCTTTGTGAAGTCAAAAAATCAATTCCGATTGGAACACATGTGATAGGAACATCTAGAATCTAAAATTCATTCATCAGAATGGCAAACAAATGATGAACTCGTTAAGACAACATCAGAATCTTCATCCTCACTGACAGTATTGGCTGTGGAAGCTCTGCATTTCTTCTGTTCATTCGATTTTGGGCAATCCTTCTTCTAGTGTCTCGAATTGTGGTAATAGACACATTCATCTTTGACGATTCTCTTCGATCCAGATTAATTACCACCTAATTTTAACCAAGAACTTCTCTTATTTCTAGATTGCTTTGAACCAGATCCTATTGACAAGGTTTCATTGGATGTATCATAGTTGACTAGCTTATCCTTCCGGCAGTACTCGTTGTTTATCAAAACACTAGATACATCACTAAAACGGATCTTTTTCTTCCCGTACAAAAGTGTGGTAATCAGATGTTCATATGAATCAGGTAAGAAATTCAACAATAACAAAGTCTTATCTTCTTCTTGAATCTCGACATCCAAGTTTTGTAAATCAGTAAGAATCTTATTATAATTATTTAAATGTTCAGACATGAAAGTGCCTTCTTGAAATTGAAATCGAAAGAGCTTTTTCTTCAAATAGAGACAGCTTTCTATGCTTTTCGATAAGTATTTCTCCTCTAATTTCTTCTAAAAATCTTTTGCCTTCGATTTTTTCATCACAAAATATTTTTGATCTTTAACAAGACATAAACGGATTGTACGACAAACTTGTTGAATTAACTTGTCCCATTCTCTGTTCGACATATTGTCTAGCTTATCTTCCAAAGTGAAATTCAACTTCTATTGAATCAAAACATCCATCACCTCCATTGCCACATAACAAAGTTGTTGGTTCTATCGAATTTTTCAATTTCAAATTTTGCATTAGACACCATAATTCTCCGCAAATAATTACTTTTACCCTCTAATTTTTTTCTTTCAGCAGATTCAGCCATCAGAATATTTAAGCTCCACCACAAACAATATTATGCGCTTGAATAAGACTAAAAATAAATTTTTTTATTACAAAATTGATTTTTTTAATAAAGAAAACTAAACTGATTAAAACTGATATTGTGATTAAAATTGGAACGATCAAAACAGTAAAAACTTTTTTTTTACCCAAAAAGATTCACAAAAAAACTAATATACCGTTGTTGAAAATACTAAACAAAAAAATAGCAAAATAAAAAATTGGACCGAACAAGTGCAGCGGCGCATTGAGCGGAGTAGAGAAATTAATCAATAATTAATCGTACCAATTCTTCAACAATTGCCTCAGGACGTGTTTGGCCAATCAAAAATATTACAAAAACTTAAACGGCGCTCGAGAGTGCATTCGAACTCTATTTTGACGTATAATATATCGTTGGAATTGTCTCGATGAGATAAAACTTCTAGTATATTTAAAAGTAATTTCTGACCACTTTAAATTTTGAACAGAGAACAAAAAACAACTTTAACTAAAGCTTTGATACCACTTGTTGTGCACGGAGGCCCAGGATAAACATAAACAAATTCAAATAGACAAATTTTACATGGTTCGGCAATTTACCTACGTGCATGAACAACGAATTTCAATATATGAAAAAATAAATACAAATTACTTAGCTTTCTCCTACAAACTCTATCTCAAAACAACTTGAATATAAATAATCTGATACTCGATTCATATTTATAAGAAAAAAAGATATATAATCTAATCAAATTTATATTAGTCGAGTTCAAAACTAATTAAACAATTATAAATTTATATTTCTCAAAACTCTTCAAATTTAATAGTTATGATAGATTAGAAGTCTATACCAACTCAAATTGAATTTGAGGTAAAATTCTCAACACATCCGAGTATTACATTAATCATTCATAAGTTTAACAATAATATTAGAATAATAATAATTAAAATACCATATGGTTTACTTTGTTAGAATTTTTCAAAAATACTAAAAACAAAAATAAAGGAATTGGATTCCCCATCCTCGCCGAATGACTAGAAGAGTGAAATTGTTTTGAAGCATTGGATCCCATTAAAAAGCTAAAAGAGCACAGTTGTGATGCGGCTATAAATTAAATAATGTTTAAACATAAATAATAACTTCCCAAAATAATATATAATAACCAAATGTAATACATTACTCTAAATCTAAAATACTATCTTCAATTTATTGGATCAATTATTATATATTTATTACACTAGCTGATCACACTGTTACAACCCCCACCCAAACGCAAGAAAAGATCGAGAGGGAGAGAGAGAGAGCACTGGATCGAAAAATTCGAAACCCTTGCTCAGTTAAAAAGTTGGAGATGATTCTACTTGGTAACAGGTGAAGGATTGAAGTTGATCAGCGTCTTGGAATGAGCCCAGGGCTTGACCACCACCGCAGCATCAAACGCTTTGGGAACGCCGTCCACGGTGGCCGCCGTGATCTTCAGATAGTACTTGATCCCGTTCACCACCTGCTTCTCCGCCTCCACCACCGCCTCAAAACTCAGATCTACGCCGTTCTTCCCCCCCGCCGCCTTCTTCTGCTGCAGGTTGTACTGCTTCACCGAGTACCTCCCCAGCTCCTGAACCTCCTTGTTCGTCTTCACGTCCTCCACCTTCGTCCGCCCTCCTACCATCGCTCCGCCTGATCCGGTGCTCTCCGCCGTCGATGAGATAACGACGGCGGTGAATACGACGAGGAGGATCAGCGCTCGAATCGATGAAATTGATTGCTTCGCCATGATCGCCGGTGAGTCTCGCTATTCTCGTATTATATTTGTGTGTAATTATGTGTAAAGATTGGTGTAATGATGAATATGAATGTTGATGAGTATATATAGGGTGGGAGAAGGGGAGGGAAGGTGGTGTTTGGACACGTAATTAGGAATGGATAGGGTGGCAACACCAACGGCATGCCGCGTTTAAGCAAAACGACGGACTCTCTCTCTCTCTCTCTCTGCGTGTGTGAGAGAGAGAGAGAGGGGAAGGGGGAGAGAGAGTTCCGCGGAATTCAGTTCCAAGATATCCGTCCCTGTCCTCTTTACCCTTTTTGTTCTTTCTTTCGGTTTCGGGTTTTTATTTTTTTAAAATTTATGAGGCCATTTTTAAATTTTTGTATGAACAAATATTTTACACACTTATTCTTTTGTATTATATTTGGTAAGATTTAAATTCTTAACGATTCATTTAAGAGAATACACCTTTATCATTTGATCAAAGATTACTTGATTTAAATTTTAATTTTTTATTAGATTTAGATATAAAAATCTTAATTGCAAAGATTTTTTTTTGTTTTTAAAAAAAATTTGAACTTATTCTCAAAATAAATTCTAACTATTTTTGTTAAAAAAATTGAATGGATTAGCTCTTTATCTTTAAAACATTACATCACGTGCTTTTTTGTAAAAAAATAAATTTATTCCCAAAAGCATCTTTTACTAAATTTGGTGAAAAATTGTTTTTTTGGTTTTTAGGCTCCTTTTATTTTGTCATAGAATATTTTTTAATAAAATATTTTATTTAGTTTTTAGTATTTATTTTGATAAAAATAGCATAAAATATTTTTATAATAAAACATTTTATTTTATAAGACCAATTTAATTTACAATAAAAGGACATAAGCTATTTCACTGTGGTGGTGCCGGTGGTGACTATAGCAATGGTTATAGCGACAGTGGTTGTGGTATATTAGTGGCGTTGGTAGAGGTGGTGATGGCAACAATGGCGACATAAATAAGTGGCAACATTGACTTCTCTTTTTAAATTTTTTTTAAAGTATATCACCCAAACACCTAAATATAAAAACTAAAACAAATTGTAAAATAATCCAATGTGAAAAATATTCTTCATGGGAAATATTTTTGGACGAAAGAAACAGAGTCTTAGGCTTTCGTTTATTTTGTTGTAAAATATTTTTCATAGTAAAAATATTTTACTTGTAAAATAATTTTGTAAAAATTATTATTTTTATTTGCATTTTTTGGTGTTTGGTTAACATTTGCAAAATATTTTTAGTACAAAAGTTTTTCATTGTTTGGTTCAAACAAAATATTTTTCACAATAAAAGTCATGACCTCAACTATAAATGAAGGTGGTAGGTAAAACATCCTAAATACTTTAAAACTATACATTTAAAAAAATAAATAACTAATATACACAAGAATAAATACCATTACATGAAAATAATTTAAGAAATAATACAATAACAATTGCAATGTACACATCTAATCCCATTAAAGATAGAAAATACTCATTAACGATACCAAATATATCAAAATTCCAGTATTAACGCGATATTCAACAATACCAAAATAACGAAAAAGAAAATATTCCAACAGCTAAACTCCAACCAAAATATAGAAAAAGATAATATTCCCAAATAAAACTCAAACTAAAGTCTTTGTAGAAAAGATATACTAATAACAACAACAACCAATAAGTCTCAAAATTCTCATACTATTTATTTCTTTCCAAAATTGTCTAGCCAAATCTTTCGAAAATCATTATCCTTTGCCATGAATGCCTTCTCAAGTTTTTCATGTTCAACCAAATAGTCAAATGCAGAGCCAAGAAAAGTACGATCAAAACCCTTCATTTTGGTTATTTCATCATGAAGAGCTTGGACATTAAGTCTATCCCAAGTTAGCTTACTAATTGCATCTGCTACCTGCCCAATTTTTTGCGAAATTGTTTTGAGATTTTGGTCCTCATCACAAGTGTCACAGCTTCTTTTACGATGTTGTCTTGGTTGGGATGAAGTTGCATTGGAGGATGTAGATTTCTTTTCAGCTTCTTTGTCTTTTGAAATGTTGTCAACGTCAATGTCATCATCCAAATGCATTGGTTCATTCTCTCACTTAGATTCCAAATCAATATCAATAAATGATTTAGCAAAATTTTCTCTTGCACGTTCTTTACCCACCACTAGAGCCATCTCATCATACATTTCAATCTTTTTGTTGAGATACTTCTCATGAGATGGATGTGCCTATTTGCAAAATAATGAAAATAAAATCATAATTAGTATGTATGTATAATTTTTTTTTTAAAATCAAGTAAAATAGTGATTCAAATAATCTAATAATTTCACCTGAACATATTTAGAATACACTTTTGAGCTAGCTATTACCATCTTCATATTCTCTTCCCGTCCAAAATCACTTTTGCCTCGAAGTTGATCTATGATACCCCATGAAGATTTCACAGTTCTAAAATGATGTTCAACGTGGTCTGATGAACACTCACTTCCAAATTTTTCTAGTATCGCTACTGACACCATATTAAAGAAATTTGTTATGAACGTGTTGTTAGGTCTATTTCCAATTTTCACCTTGTTCGCAAGAACTTCTAACATAACACGCTCCATAGGTTTTATCCACCTAAACTGTTTACTTTTGCCTTCATTTTTGTTGCTCATTTTGAAATTAAAAGTAATCTGATAATCAAGTTATAAGTAGTTATAAGTATATGCAAATTTTTAGTAAAACGAGGAGAAGTACAATTAAAAACACGATCTATAATAATTTCATTGGATATGCAAATATAAAGACCAAAGAGTCCAAGCTCCATTTAATCACTAGTCAAAAACAATCACATGCGGTTAGTAAAAGCTTATTTCATGCTCAATCCAAGCGACACAAAGCTATGTGAGAAGATAATACCAACAAGGGGAAGCAACTGTCTTCCACCAAAAATAAGAGGAACAACAATAAACATAGTTACATCCCATTTGCAAACATGACTTATCAAACTAGATCTAGATTCAACCCAATTCAGAGTACAGCTAATATCCAAACTTCAGAACCCTAAGCCTCATATTATTTGTGTATTTACTATTTTTTGGGAAGGCCAATTCAAAAGGTTAACATAGCTGGCAAAAAGATCATCTGCCCTAAACAAAGCAGGCACCTCACAGGCAAAAGCATGTGTAGTGTTCATTGCTCATGCAAAATGTCATGGCAGAATAATGGTTCTGGTCTTTCTATATTTGTAGGAGATTTAGCTTCAGATGTTACCTGTTAGAAACAGGCAACCTAAGAGGGGGGTGGGGGGTGGGGGAGAATTGGGTTTCTTTGCTAGCAATGGAGATTTAAAAACCTT
>JAOTRH010053363.1:0-19170 GCA_034768845.1 Heliamphora exappendiculata
ATTAAAATTTATAAATATTATAAATTTTTATGCAAATATGTAGGCCTGTTTTTAGGATATTTATATATTTATTTTATTTAATTTTTTTAAATAATTTTTTTTATTATTTAATCAAACTATTATACCTTTTTTATTTTTCTCATTGAGATGAATCGAAAAGATAAAATAAATAAATTATTAAAATATGCAAAAAGTTTAAAAAAATAAAAATAAACTAAAATAAACTAATTAACTAGATTTTATGTTATTTATTTTTGCCTTTAATTAATTTTGTAACTTCTGATTAAATTTTATCTTTTATTTATTTTTGCCTTTAATTAATTTTTTAGATCGTCTCATCGAAACAATTCAAAAAAATAAAAAAAATAAGCAAAAAAATATTAAAAAACAAAAAAAACAAAAAAAAGCAAAAACTACCAAATTTAACTCAAACATGGCCTTATGCAGTTTTTGCAGTTGAATTTATGTGCTATAAATATTTTCCTTAAAAATGAGTTTGTCTTCTTCTTCTTGTTTTGTTTTTTCCCTTATATTAAATTTATTATTATTATCAATCAAAAGTAGTAATGTCAAATCATTCTAAAGCACCTTTTAAGTTTAGGTTCTAATCGTAAGCGATTGTAATTTTTTTTAAGGATTATTATTAATTAGGAAATATTAATTAGTTGTCAATAGACATTAGATAAAAGATAAGAAATATATTAATATTTAGCAAATTATATTAATATATATATAAAAATAGAAATTCTACTGTTAAATAAGACGATAGATTTATTTTTATATTTTGTTAATTTTTAATTTTTAATTAATTTTATCAAGCTAAAGTAGAAAAATAAAAAAATTACTTTTAAAAAATTTATAATAAAACAAAAATATATAAGAAAAATTAACAAAATTTAACCCAAACAAAATATATTAATTTTTTTCATTTTATATTAAAAAGTCAAAAGCTAGACTTATCAATTAAGGCCTATATTACGAGTTCTTACTTCTCTCTCAATGTCAAAGTTAGTCCCCATTTGCATCAATAACAAAATTTGTTTTTTTTAAAAAAGTTTAATTTTTAAGTTAATTTATTTGAAATAATAAATTTATACGATTTTCAAGACAATTTAAAAAAAATTAAATTTTTTTTTAATATTTATTTTTTTAAATTATTCCAAACACTCTTATTTTTTTATTTATTTTTTTTAAAAAAAAATTAAATCTCTTAAAAACTAAGTTTAAAAATTATCCTAATAAGAAGGTGCAACTCCAAAGCACAATTAATCACAAAAATAAGAAACTTTGGCAATGTTTGGAGATGGGATAATCAAGGAATGTGATTATTGAAAAATAGTTTTATATATACTCACATTTGAAAAGTATTTAGAACGTTTAAGAAAAATCTCAAATTAATTTAACGTCTTGTTAGAGGGACTATTCAAATTCGATGGAGAGGATCGAGAGGTGGGTTGATTTGTTTTAGAATTAAAAGTTAATTTTTAAATATGAGAAAATATAATTTTATTAAAATTATATCAAACCGAACAAAGCACTATTTATCATTAAATTATCTTATTTTCAACCAAATATCACTATGTACAAAAATGACTCCTTTTGGTTGAAGGACTCTATTCATAAAATAATTAGTACTTTCGGATTATTAGTGTCTAAAATATTATGAATAAATAGTATTCAAATTATTAGTACATGAATTATTAATGTATCTAATGGTATTTAGTTAAGTGTAGGATAACTTAAAAATAAATAGCATGTTGTTTAGTTTGAAATAATTTTAGTGAAATTAAATTTTTTTATGTGCAAAAATACTAATAGTAGTCCTCCCAATGATGTTAAGTTAGTTTGGCGGATTTTCTTAATCTCCCTCCAAGTGCTTCCCAAACATAAGACTATTTTTAGATTGTTTCATTCTCTTTTTCTAATTTCGCACCCAAATATAGTCAAAATACAATTCTAATAATTTAATTTATAATACTCCAAGTACTAATAATTTGAATACACTAAATACCCATAAAAATAATCTTTCAACAAAATGATCCTTTAAAAAAAATGATAAATTACACTTATCTCCCATGACGTTTTTAATAAAAACAAAAACACCTCATCTATTTTTTAAAATATCACTTGTCTCTCTTATCACAAATGATAAATACCCAAATTGTCTTTGCTCATTAAGGGAGGAAAATAATTGGTGGTCAATCCTTCTCAACTGTATGTGAATCACAAATGATAAATAATATTCAAAAATTTGTCAAGTAGTGTAGCATGCTGCATGATGAGGACCAATTAAGAATTCCACTAAACTAACACCATACATCCACTATATGCTAGTGTTCTCTCTCTCTCTCTCTCTCAATGATGCTGATATGTCTGTAGCATATAAAAATTAATCTTTGATATAAGCATTATGCGGAATGCATATAACAAACCGTGACAATGATCAGATTGACTCAAATCGTATCCCAAGATCTTGAAATCTGACTATCAGAATTAAATCACCAGTTTCAACTAGACAAAGAAGGACTATAAATGAGTGTTTGATGGGTGAATTTTATATATATATATATATAGAGAGAGAGAGAGAAGAGAGAGAGATATGTTCGTGTGTACCTATCTTTTTTCGTCGAGAAGTTGCATTTTTTCTTCTTCGACACAGAAGAGATGTTTTGGACTCAAATTTTCATCAAACCGAAAAAGAGTTACAGAGAAAAGTAAATATTTGGAGATAGTCAAGAACATAAAATGTAACATCGGATTGAGAGAAAGTTCCCGCCAAATAAGAATAGAATTATGTCAATTTGGTTACTTGAAAAAAAAAATCAAGGTTAATATTGTCAATTTGTATAAAAATACTTTTAATTTGAATTGTCATTTCAAGCTTAACTGTGACGGATCCCACTTATCCAAAGCCTTGTAGGCATTCTTTAGCATTCGCCATTGCCCAAACATATGTTAGGAATCTAATGAGATTTGACACTCTTATGAATGAGATAAAGAAGAAGCCATTGTACCAGTGAATCAAAGGGCCAATACCATCCATCCACTATATGCTAGTGTTCTCTCTCTCTCTCTCTCTCTCTCTCAATGATGCTGATATGTCTAGCAAATGGACTTAAAGAATTTCAATTCAAAATTTACCCAAAACAAAATCTTTATAAATGAGTTCCCAAACACCACCCAGCGACACCAGCTTCCCAATCTCAAAAAAAATAAAGGCACCACCCCGTCTCTTAATTGACAAATGGTATACCATGTTATCATAGTATATTTTCTTAAACTTCAAAATCTAAGCCCTAAAATTACATTGGGTTGCAAATAACATTGTTTTAGGGTTTACAAATTGGAATTGAAATAATATAATTTAGGGTTTACAGATTGAGGAATATTTATATGGAGAGAGAGAGAGAGGACATTTCGTTTTACCAGTTTTAAAAAGTGGACATTTCGTTTTCTCTCCCTCTCATTTTTTTGAAAAGAGAATATTTTATTAATCAGACTGAATCATCGAAGCATCTTTACATAGATTAAGCACAGCCCATTCGAGACATACGTCTTTCCATAAGATCCTATCATTAGTAAGTAAGGCCATTTTTGCAAATACATGTGCGACTTGATTCCGCTCTCTATGTAAAAAGACACTTTTCATAGGAAAACTCCGCTAACAGCGTTTGACAGTCTCTTATTATATTTCCTCTAGCAAAAAGTCTTCAGTGGCCTTATTTATAGCAGTAACAATGTTTTTGGCATCACTCTCTATCTCACATTAAGATATAGAGAGATCATTTGCAAGAATCAAGCCGTTGAGGATGGCTAGAACTTTCATGATCTCTGGTGTGCTCTCATCGGGTAACTTTTTTGAGAAATCGGCCACAAATTTGCCTTTCCAATCTCGGATGACAACTCTCAAACCTATTTTTTTATCGACTGTATCACATACGCCGTTTACATTTATTTTATAAATTTCAGGATCTAGTGTGATCCATGCTAGATTGTCTTTGCTGGGTGCGTGCGTTATGCTCTTTTTGTTTAGTTGTCAAATTCATCTCAAATATCATATACTTGAATAATTAATCTGATTGGCTTGATTTTTAAATTAAATATGTAATTTATTCTCATAATTTCATAATATCTTCCACAAAAAATTGGTGAACAGTCCAATTTATAATCGTTTATTATTTTTCATCCAACATAAGATTTTTAACAAGTGAGGTCCATCTTCGTAAAAGTTTTAGCGTGTAAAGTTTTTTTGGAACAAAAATACCTTAGAACAGATAAATTTATTTGTCTTTTCAAAATATGTATAAAGAATACAAATAGATTTATCTGTCTTTTATTGAAAGTACATGTAAAGAATATAGATAAATGTATCTGTCTTATTGAAAGCATGTATAAAGAACATAAATAAATTTATCTGTGCATTATCAAAATATGTATAAAGAATACAAATAAATTTATCTGTTTTTATTATCTGTACTGATATGCAAACATATACTAATCATTCTTGTTGTACTGCTTTATATGAGATTTTATCTCGATTTTAATTGGATATCTCATTACTAATCAGTAGGACTAATCCTTTAAAAATTAATTAATGTGCACATAAACTGATTTGAGCATCCTAAAATATCAACAACAAAAAAAGATAGGCTAAGAAATTTCTTTGACAGCAAGTTTATGATTTTTTTATAAAAGTTTTGTGAGCATTTACTCATTTATAAAAGCTTAAGCTCTTTGGAATTAGTTTGTTTTTGGCCTAGTCTTTTATTTTTTAGGCTTTTTAATTTTTTAGTTTTTTAATTTTTTTATAAAACAATAGACATGAAAATATATAAAAAATAAATTAATTATAATAAGAGGCCAAATAAATAAAATTTTAAAAAACCTTTAAGCAAAAAAAACAAAAAAAAAAAAAACAAAGCCAAACGGGGCTTAATTAGAAATCTGTCTACTTCTCTTAATTCGGGTCCTTCTGAGTTCAACTTGAAAATTTGGGCTCCACCCATTCTGTGTCTGACCCACTTCGATAATAAATTTCATAACAATTTAAAATACCCTCCTGAGAGGGAATCTGCTTTGGGCATAATTGTAAATATCATACCATACGGTCAATCGGTGCATACATATTGTTTTAAAGTAAAATCGATACATTAATTATTTAAGTTAATTATCTCATTATAAAAAAAATTAAGAATTGAATTAAAATAATTAATAAAATATTATATTATATAAAAATTTATATTATACTAAATTATTTATTGCTGAACAATGTATTTTTTAAATATATAAAATATTTTTTAACAATAAATCCAAAACAATATCCAACATTTCACTAATATTAATTTATATTGTACCAATAAAAAAATTGATAGTATGCTCAATATCAAGTACTCAGAACATTAATTAGGGAGTAGAATAATTATTCGATAGTTTCGAAGCACAATGTGGTATTGCTTATTTTGTGCTCTCATTTATTCATATAGCGGATAGCACTCCGCGTGGAATAATGTAAGTACACTTTATTATGTATGTAAGAAACAAAAATAATCCACTTAGTGTCCATCGCACGAAAAATTATTATGTATTTTCATAATACCATGTGGTGTTGCATATATGGTACTTCCGTTAAATAAGATTATGCGATGCACACTAAGTAGGTTCACTTATACCTTCTACCTACCCAACAAATGGGGATCCACATTGTTTAATGCAGAGTATTTTTCGTTACATGATTGAATATAAACCCTATATAAGTAATACCATATAATACTCCGAGACTATTGAATAATTACTCGTATTGCATATTTCCATTTATTAAAAGTACCATGTAATGAGAAATTTTGGTAGCTCAGTGGTTTCATGCTTTCTTATTAGGCTCCTCACCTAGGTGGTTCGCGGTTCGTGTCCTCCTTCCCCCATCCTATTCTCTCTCCTCCCCGCTGTCCCTGTACTCCTAATCAAACAAATAATACCATATAATAATTCAAAATTACCTAATAATTTTCCCTAGGACTGACGTGGTGGTGGCTCCACCCATGCACATGTGACATTTATGAAATACTTTGGTTTCACAAATTTATTTAAAATTTTTTATTTTTTAAATTTCTTTTGACAATTAAAATTTAAAAATATAATAATTTATATTTAAATTATTAAAAATAAAAAATAAATATTTAGCATAAGTTTTGATAAGCACCACCAGTATATAGGACAAAAAAATATGTAAAATACTCTCGTAATATCTTATAATAAGCAATGCTACATGATATTCCCGATAATCAGATTATTACAAATTATATTATTTAGATTATCATTTGTCTTTTAATTATTCAACAAATATGAGTTCTCGTGTTTATACACGGACACAAGGAAGACTAATGGGGTAGTCGACCCTAAGTTTTAGGAAAAAAATTAATTATTTATAGTAGTTTTAACTCAATTATATCAAAATTATATATGTTCATCTTTCATAATTTTGGAAAAAAGAAATTAACTTTTCTCCTTTAAGGTCTTTTGAAAATTATTTGTCTCTTCCTAAATTAAAATTTTGTATTTGTCCTTAATCATGCACTTCCAGTAAAATTTGTTAAGACAATATTAAATAAAAATAACATGTAAAATTGACACATAATTTTCCGATTTATGGCAAGATTTAAATGGAGAAAAATTACTAATAAGAGTTTCAAGTCATGAGTAACAATAATAATAGAGTTATTTTCTCATTTTATTAGATTGATTTATTAAATGACGTAGTAAAGTTTCATATATTGATGCAATAAAATTTTATGGGCTAATTTATTTTTTAAAATAAATAACTTTAAGAAAAAAGTTATTACTTGAATTTAAGAAGACGAGATTTGTTAAGATTTTTTTGTGTGTATTTTAGTTAGTTATTTATTTATATTTTTTTTGTAAAAAGTGCAAAAATTTGAACATATTTAGTAACTTGTGTTTGAAGGCTAGTTTTCTTTTTTCCTTTTTTTTTTCAAAATTGTTACTTGGTTAAAAGAAAAAACAAGTTTTTTGACTTTTTCTGTAATTAAATAACAACAAGTATTATAATTTCAAAGAAATACCTAAATAATCTAAAATCATAAATACTAAAAAAAATAACTTTATTAAATATTACTTAAAACTTATTTTTCTCACATTTTATTCAACAATATTCTACAAATAATTCATAAATTTTGTAAAAGAACAATATAATATTTTTAATTAATTTAGCACATTTATTTACTTTTTTATTTTTTCATTAATTGTTTGAAGGATTAGACCCAAAGTGTGCTATCTACTAATAAAATAGTTTTATTTTGAGTTTGGTATTAAAAGATTAACTTAAGTAGAATTTGATAAATTTAAAATCAATGTAATTAGGATTCCTTTATTTGATTGAGACTTAATTAAAAAAATATATTTTTAGACTTAGTATAAAGGAGGAGACCCACTTTTTGAACAAATTTCAAGTGAGTTATTATTGTCTCTTTTCTACCATGCGAAGGTAGACTAACATTATTTCGTCCAAAACATTTTTCGTTATATTATTATGTGAGAGCGTTATCTAAGTAATATTACATGTTATTTTGCACAAATATCTATGTATTATTTATCTATTATTCCACGCTCAATGGTTTTCCTAAAAAAAAAACTTACCATATTTCTCTCCCAAACAAGCTTGAAATTTCAAAATAAAGAAGGGAGAAAACAATTAATTTTAAAAGCGAAAAAATACATGATCCTAAACAAGCTTCAAAGCCGGAAAAATACTTCGCTTCAAAACAAGTAAAAAACACGCATTATCCCTCTTCTTTGGCTTTAAAACTTATTTAGGACTAGTATAAGTTTATTTTAAAAGAATAATAATAAAAATGCATTATTATTATTATTTCATACATTTTAAAAAAATTTGTTTCTAATGTGAGGGTACTTTTATGTTTAAAAAGTCAAAATTCAAAAAGAATAAACAAGCCCTAAATCAATAAACATACAAAAGAGAAAAGAAATAACTCAGGTTTTTTTTTAATTCAGAAAATAGGAGATTCTTATCTATAATATCAATAATATTCTATAAAAGAAGAATACTCATTTAGTATTTTTCTCATAATGAAGTTATATTGCGATATTCTAGTATTTCACATCGAAAAAGAAGAAAAAAAATTTTAAGTTATAAAGAAAAAATATTGGATCCCTACATAATAGCGATACTTTTTTTTCAAGTGGTAGAGACCCTAACAAAACTCCGCAGTTAAGGGTACTTACGCTGGAGTAATGCAATGATGGGTGACCTCTTAGGAAGAACAAAACCGTGAAGACTCTGTCCAAAGTAGATAATATTATTGCCATGTAAAGGGTCGGGGTGTTACAGATAGTATCATAGCATACTCTCTTCACCTCCAAGTGTGGGTCCCTGCCGTCTTGCGTGACACGTGGGCGAGCTACTGAGTGGGCTGGTTGATAAGCACTGGCAGGCTATTGAAACTGACAGGCTACTGCACAGAGACGTGCAGCCCTAAGAAGGATAGATTGCGATATTCTGGTATCACACATCAGAAAATGAGAGGGGGTTCTTGGGTTATAAAAAAAAACCTTAGAGCCTACATAGCAACGATGTATTTTTCCAGATGGTAGAGAGCCTATCAGAACTCTGCAGTTAAGTGCGCATATACTGGAGTAATGTAAGAATTTGTGACTTCCTGAAAAAAATAAAACTGTGAGAGTTTTACCCAAAGCAAATAATACCGTTACTATGTGAAGGGTCGGAATGTTACATGTATGATTTTTTATATTTTTAAAATATCTTACGAATTTAAAAATATGTTAAAATAATTAATAACTTCTATTAACTAATTCGATTATTAATAAAATTTTAAAATACAGCCTTTACAATTTCCTTAACTAATTCAATTTTTAAAAATAAGTTTTGCACATGCATAGTATGTGCACACTAACTAGTTGCTATTAAAGGTGACGTATCTTGAATTATTGAGGGAAAATATAAATTTTTACCAAAAACTATGCCGCAAGCGCCTATTGAGGGAGAAATTAATTTTTTTTCAAATTAAAGTCACAGCAGGTACCCAATCTAATATAAAAACATTTACTAAAAACTAAAATAAACAACACAATCTAATTTATTAACTCATCTTTTTGTATTTTAAATTTTAAATTTTTAATTAAAAAATTAGAATAATTATACTTACTTTTCCTAATGTTTAAGCTTATTACAGGTACATTCCTTGTGGTATGTGAAATTACACTAACTTTTTATGAGATTTAATTTTTAACATCAATTGCACCAAACTGTTAAAATTTCTATTGAAATTTAACAAAAATCGCCCCTCCCACCCCAAAATTACCATTTTCACCCCAAAACCACAATTCAAACCACTTTTCCTCTTTCAAAACTACCATTCCCACCCTAAATTTCAACGGAATGGTGATTTTGGGGTAAGAATGGTGGTTTTGGGAAAAAAATGTGATTTTGGAGTGGAAACGGTGGTTTTGGGGTGGGATGGGCGATTTCTATTAAATTTTAACGAAAATTTTAATAGTTTGGTGCAATTGCTGTTAAAAATTAGATCTCATGGGAGGTTAGTATAATTTCAGAGACTACAGGAGAGATATCTGTAATAAACTTAAATCTCAGAGAAGGTAAGTATAATTATCCTTAAGAAATTTTACTTTTTTAATTCGTTTCAATCAAAAAGAGTAATAAATCATTAATTTACAAAAAGATAATTATCAAGAATGAAAAACACTTTGGTAGTGTTTGATATTGTTGAAACTAGTAATTTATAGGTTATAACTTGTAGTAGAAGTTATGAGCGATTGGTAAGATTGTAACCTGTAGTTAAAATAAAAGAAAAAGTAATAATAAATTATAACAGAAGTTGTGTATATTTGAAAAAACTTATAAATCATGGTTAAAAGTAGTAACAGTAAGTTAAAAATTACTAACAATAATTTTGTCAGACACGCATTTTGTACACACAGACTAACAACAGAATACATGAAAAATGCATATCGATCATTCATGAAAGTAGTCTTGATCATTTTACAAACTTTAAAATTACAATAATGCTATGATGACCAATTTAATTTATCAAATTAGTATCTCAAATTATGTGACACAATTATATTTATTAATGCAAATAAAGTTTATTTAAATTTAATTTTTATAATTACATCACATCATTTAAAATACTAATTAAGGAAAAATAAGTTCATCTTAGCATTATTGTTTGAGTTGGCTGTTGAATAATAACTTACAAGTTGGGTCATGGATGTAAATAATGGTAGTTGGATTCCTCACTTTTTGATTGGATTTTTGTATCAGTATCCAGCAGTGGGCCCCTTCTCCAGCCATGGGAATGGTGGGGTAGGAATGACCCCACTTTGACAGGCAAATATTGATGCTGGGTTAGGCCTAGGGGTGTCTGTTGTTACAATAATGCTACTAACCGAAAGGTCTCGTTTGTTCTGATGAATTAAAAAAATAGATTAAATTAATAGATAAGATTGATCTATTAATTTTTTTTATCCCTTTGAACCTTTAATAGATTGAACTAACAGTCCAATTAATAAAAAATACCAAACTTTCTCATTCATAATATTAATAATACCAAACTTTCTTGGTATTATTAGTACCAAGTTATAGATTATATTTTCTTATTATCTAATGTCAAAAATAACTTTACAACTTTTCTCTTATTCTTTATTTTTTTATAGCCAAACATGAATCAAATTTCTCACTATATCTATAATCTCTTAGTATATTAAAAAACATATAAAACTCCAAATATTACTAATCATTCCATTCTATCCAAATCCAATTTGAAAGAACAAACAAGCTATGATATTCTAATTTAAAACTCTTACTAAAAAAAATATTGTTTAATACATTTTTACACACTTTTTAATACATTTTTAAAATAAACTTGTCCAGTTACTTTTTCATTCAACAATATGTTTTAGTGCACCTAAACTTATCCCTGTTGTGATGGATCATGTAGAGTTTATCTCAGGTTTTACTTCTATAATATAACTTGTTTATTTTGTAGATATTAGTGTGTAAAATCATTTATAAAAAAAAAAAAGTTAATTGGGTATTAACAAGTGTCCGAACAAATTATTTATCTTAAAAAATGAACGATACAATTTACTTCTTTTTTTTTCAAAGACAAATATATTTTATTTTAGTACTTAACAATATCTAAATATTGAACAATTTAAATTACTAATATTTACAAATTAAACAATAATGATCCAAGTAGACCACTAATCTAATAATTTGAATAAGAATCTAACAACAAGATCTAAAATACTTAAACCAAGTTATTAGTATCCACAAGTTTCTTTATATACCGAATATAGTTTTTATCTTCTACCGATGTGAGATGTAATATCATAATATCCTTACTCAAATATGCAACGTACTCGTCGTGTGGCCCAAGTTCTTCTTCTGATTGGAATGTGGATAACAGCAGCCCATAAGCGTGTACAAGGTATACAACCTCAAGACCTCTACTCCTTTTCGGGGTCTCTACTCCTCTATCCACACCAACAAGAGCCCTACATGAGAATCAGGATTGATTCTGATAACATTTATAACGTCCAAAGTGAAACGCTGGCCCATAACTTGAATATGAGCCTAACAACGTGATTTAAAATGTTTAAACTCAAATTATTAGTAATAGCTAACAAGTTTTTTTATATATCAGATTAAATTTTTATCTCTTACCGATGTGAAATGTATCGCACCAACAATTTAAATTATAAAAGTGAAAGAAGCTTAAACCACCCATATGATCCAAGTGCTGTTGGAATGCCTCAGACACATCAAGTAGTGATTGAAGATGTCCAATATAAGACAATCAACTTTTGGTCCCAGATATTTACAATGACTCACCTCAAATAAAATAGAATTAGATGTTCACAAGCTCATACACTATCCCAAAAACTTTTTATCTTAATGCATTGAATTAGATGTTCACATGCTCAAATTTTGTCTCAAACAACTTTGTGTCTTAATGCATTGAATTAGATGTCCCAAAAACTTTTTATCTTAATGCATTAAAAGTTATTAAATCATATATCCATATATCAAACAACTTTTAATTTATTCCCTTTTAAAAAAATTACAGTACCCTTTTATAAGATCATTGGACTCTTATAACAGGATCCTTCATAGAATGTGCATAGGGTACCTTTTAATGATTGGGGCACAAATGAGATGTTACATTTCAAGGATTTGACTACAAAATAAAGAAGGGTTTACAAACTTAACAATAATAACAAAGAAGAAATGAATCCCATACTCTATTTTTTGTACAAAAAAATACTGCATTTTTTGTCTTTTAGCAAGTAAATTTTAAAAATTGTTCTTGCTTTTTGTAAAAAGTATCACATTAAAAGAAATTTTTTATAAATTCATACGGCAAAAGACACACACACACACAAAACGAGAGAGTGAGAATCATTGCTCTAATAATAATAACGATGATAGTTTCAATAGAACCAAATAGGAATAATTTGGCAAATATCAATACATTTTCACAAATATTAATATATTTCGAATATGTTTGTTTTGAGAGATTTGAAGGGAGAATACGACTAAGAAACATCAGGGCCCACCAAAACATATTTTTGTCTCCTTAAAATAAATAATTCCACATTTGTATCACGAAATTCAAACTAATGGTCCGTAATAGTCCAATAAATTCCAAACTATTCTCATAATAACTAATACCAATTGCCCTGATATTATTAGTACCGAATTCTAGCTTACCTTCTCTCTTTATATAATGACTAACTAACTCTACAATTCTTATCTTATTCTAATTAAATACGAACTAAATTTCTCACTAATTTATTAACATTATCTGAAAACGTACTTCTAATAATCCCGTAGTTACTGAAATCGTTAAAAGAACAAGTATACATAATTCGATTACAATATCCTGACATAAAAAAAAGTATAATCTACAGTATTATTTATTTTTCTTATCCTATTCAATTTTATGCGACAAAACGGCATATGAGGCCCCTTTGTACATTATCCGTTGTCCAGTAGTCAAACAGTTAGCATTTAACAATTAAGAAACCAAACAATCATGAAGAACTCAAGGGTCATGTAGTACATCAAAGGATCAGAACATATAACATTATTTTAAGAGTGCATTATGAGAATTGAGGACCACACTATGACTTTGAAGGCTTTTTCACTGTTCTGACTCATTCCTACACAGCCCACAACTAAGCCTAAGGAAATCTCTTGCATTTTGACAAGGAAAGATATGGTCAAGACAATTCAAGCATTTTGCTAAATGGGTAAAATTTTTCATAGGAGAGAATGGGCTCATAAGCATCCAATCATATGACCAAAGAAAGCAAAACATTGTACCATCTCAATACATGTTATCATGGCACAATATATATATATATATATATATATATCAACATTGTGTTTACTTAGCTTGCGTTTGGTATGCTTTTTTATATGATTTTTTTCGTTGTTTTTTTTGTTGAATTTTCATAAGATTCAAAAAAAAATTTCCTACTCACCTCAACAATGGTCGAAAAAGATAAGATGAAGATGGCGAATTCCTAAAAGAAAACATCGAAGTGTTTGCATTGACTCCTTACGACATGTCCAGGATAGACCTGCGTTCATCTGTCATGCAATCCACGTCACCCCAACATACAAGTCAATAAAGCAATAGATCCATAGGTCGACACCTCATCATGTTGGAACAGTGGCTGAGGAGGTGCAGAAGCTAATGGAGGCCAATGCCAACAGGAAAATTCAAGACCCTAATTGGTTATCAAATACCGTGGTGGTTAAAAAGAAAAATAATAAATAGAGAGTCTGTGTGGACTTCACAAGCTTAAATAAAGTCTACCCCAAAGATAGCTTTCCCTTACAAAAAATAGAACAATTGGTGGATTCAACAGCTGGACATAGGCGAATAAACTTCCTATTTTACTAAATAGGTGAAATTTTTCATAAAAAGAATGGCCTCATAAGCATCCAATCATGACAAGGAAAGCAAAGTATTGTACCACCTCAATACATGCTATCATGGGCTAAATATTATACCACCTCAATATATATATATATATCAAAATTATGCTAACTTAGCTTGCGTTTGGTATGCTTGTTTATATAATTTTTTTTTGTTAAATTTTCATAAGATTCAGAGAAATTTTTCCTGCTCAGCTCCACAATGGCCGAAAAAGATAAGATGAAGATGGTGAAATTCCTAAAAGAGAACATCGAAGTGTTTGCATTGACTCCTTACGACATGTCTAGGATCAAGGGTGGAGGGAAGTGAGGCCCAAGGGGGCACCTGACCCCTCTCGTTTTATTTTTTATTTTTGACAATTTTTATAATTACAGATTATGCCATCTCTAAAAAATTTTATTACCCAATTGCTTCCTTTAAATTACTCTATCATCTCTACTATAAAATAAAATTCAATCCCCAAACAGAACCCTAACAGCAATAGGCGCCGCTTTTGCTTCTGCGTAACTGTGCTGCGCTGCTCTGCTCTTGCCGCGCCGCCGTGCTGCTGCTCCTTGCTTTGATCGTTGCTCTGAGTATTGAGTACACGGTACGCCCCATTGCCCCAATCCATCTCTGCGCTTCTTTCTACTCTTATTGTTTCTTATTTGTTCATTGTTGACCAATGAAAATAAACACTGTACACGAATCACTATTGTTTCTTGTTGTTTTATTGTGCGAAAAAATTTACACACTGTTAGCTTTTTATTTTTGGATTGTTATTGCTAGTTTTTTTGGAATTGTTTATTGTTGATATTTTTATAAAAAATATCAAAAATACTTATTGTGATTGACTGTTAGTTTTTTTTATTGTTAGTATTAGTTTTTTTGGATTGTTTATTGTTACTGTTAGTTTTTTTTGGATTGTTTATTGTTAACTTTTTTATAAAAAAATAAAAATAAATATATAAAAATATGAAAAATATTTATTATGACGGTGGTTGTTAGCTTTTTTTTTTTGGATAGTTATTGTTAGCTTTTTTGGATTGTTTATTGTTTCTGTTAGCTTTTTTTAGATTGCTTATTGTTGACTTTTTTATAAAAAATAAATATAAATATATAAAAATATGAAAAATATTTATTGTGACTATGGGACTGTTAGCTTTTGGGATTTTAATTTTATTGTGATTTTTTATGTTATTTGATTTCAGCTTTGGGTATTGAATCTTTAAGTTATGGAGAAATTTTTTAAAAGACGATCAAAATTGGAAGCGACTTCTTCTACGAGTCATAGCACAACTTTAAACGAAGAATGTATTGAAAGGATTTTACCTGATCATTCCGCAAATCTGGGCTTACGATATCGTATTCTAGATTATGATCCAAATATCAGAGATCAAATTCGTAAGGTTTATCTATTGAAAGGTACTTGCCAACCTCGTAATCATAATTTTTTTTAAAAATATTTTGGACAAATCTTAAGAAGATTTAATCCTTCTTGGTTTAATAAGTTTGGTGGTTGGTTGGATTATATAGCATTTCAAAAGATGTCGCATATTGTCTTTGTTGCTATCTTTTTAGACTTGAGATAGAAGACCAAGCATGTGGTGATTCTTTTATTGCTGAGGAATTTTCAAATTAGAGGGAGAAAGACGGGTTAAATCTTTACGTAGGAGGTATTAATAGTGCTCACTATCACGCTTGGAAAAAATGTCAGGACTTGTTGAATAAAAATGTGAAATCTGTTTCACTTAAAAATGCTTCTAAAAATTTGAAATTGACATATCATGATATTAAAAAAGATATAATTAATGCTGCAGCAGTTAAAACAATTAATGTTATTCTTAAAGAGCTTGGTGATAGGCTATTTTCTATTCTCTTAGATGAATCAAGTGATGTCTCAATAAAGAAGCAAATGGCAATTGTTTTGAGGTATGTCGATGAAAATGGATACGTGGTTGAACGTTTTTTGGGCATTAAGCATGTTATTAGTACAAGTTCTATTTCACTTAAAAAAGCGGTTGAAGAAGTGTTTTCAACACACAATTTGAGTTTTTCTAGATTACATGAAAAATGTTATGATGGAGCTAGTAATATGCCAGGAGAATTCAATGGACTAAAAACACTTATTTTGCAAGAGAATCAGTGTGCATATTATGCTCATTGTTTTGCTCACCAACTTCAATTAGCTCTTGTGGCAGTCACGAAGAATTATATCCATATGACTGATCTTTTTTACTTGGTTTCAAACATTGTCAATGTTATAGGAGTTTCATGCGAGCGTCGATATATTCTTTGAGAGAAGCAAGCTGCTAAAGTTATCGAAACTCTAAGTAATTGTGAGATAACAAGTGAGAAAAGGACTTAATCAAGAGACTACTCTCATTCGCGCTAGTGATATACGTTGGGGATCACATTATGGGACTTTGCTTAGTCTAATTAGCATGTTCTCAGTTGTGATTGAAGTGCTTGATGTCATAGTGGATGATGGATCCAATTCAAAACAAAGAGCATAAGCATTTCATTTATTGGAATCAATGCAATCTTTTGAATTTGTGCTCAGTCTACATTTGATGAGAGCTCTTTTGAGAATTATAAATGATTTATCTCAAGCTTTACAAAAAAAAGACCAAGATATTGTCAATGCCATAAAATTGGTTCAAACAATGACTCTAAATGTTGAGGGATAGTGGCTAGAGTTCTTTGATGGATGAAATTTCATCATTTTGTGGGAAACATAAAATTAATGTTCCTAATATGGATGGAACATATGTTATTCGAGGAAGATCGAGGCGTAGAGGTCAAGACAAGACAAAATTCCATCATTACCGTGTCGAGTTATTCTATATTGTCATTGATATGCAAATCTAATAGCTCAATAATCGTTTTAATGAAGTAAATACCGAATTACTTGTTTGTGTTGCATGTCTAAATCCACTTGATTTATTTGCAGCTTTTGACAAGGAAAAATTGATTCGGTTTACAAATTCTGCCCAAACGATTTTTCGGAGGTGGAGATATTAGTAATTTCTAATCAACTTGAGAATTTCATTTTGAACGTACGCTCTAATATTGAGTTTTCTGATTTAAAAGGAATAGAAAATCTTGCACAGAAGATGGTGAACACTAAAAAAGATAAAAGATACCTTTCGATTTACAAGCTTCTAATGTTGGCCTTGATTTTACCGGTTGCGATAGCTACAGTAGAGAGGGCATTTTCTGCTATGAAGATTGTGAAGAGTCGATTTCGCAATCGAATGGGTGATCAATGGATACATGATAGTTTATTTGTATATATTGAGAAAAAAATATTTCATAGTATTATAAATAAAACTATCATGTATCGTTTTTAGAATATGAAACGTCGTCGTGGTCAATTGTAATCAAATTATAAATTATCAATATATTTGACTTTTTTAGTAACACTTTAATTAACTGCGTACAATTTTTAAAATTTGACCCCTCTGGACATGAGATCATTTGTCATACAATCAATGTCAACCCAACGTACAAGTCAATAAAGCAATAGAGCCACAGGTCGGCACCTCATCATGTTGAAAATGTGGCCAAGGAGGTGCAAAAGCTAATAGAGGCCAATGCAATAGGAAAATTCAAGACCCTAATTGATTATCAAATACCATGGTGGTTAAAAAGAAAAATGACAAATAGAGGGTCTGTGTGGACTTCATAAGCTTAAATAAAATCTACCCCAAAGATAGCTTTCTCTTACCAAAAATAGAATAATTAGTAGATTCAACAGGTGGGCATAGGTGGATAAACTTTCTAGACACCTACTAAGATTTACCATCAAATCGCAATACTCGATAGGGATCACGAGAAAACTGTCTTCATTACTCCAAGGGGAACCCATTATTACAAGGTTATTCCCTTCTAGTTAAAGAATGCGGGAACTATCTTCTGAAAGCTCATAAAGAGTGCGTTATGAGAATTGAGGACTACACTATGACTTGGGAAGGCTTTTTCACTGCTCTAACTCATTCCTACACAGCCCACAACTAAGCTTGAGGAAAACTCTTGAGAAGGAAAAATATGGTCAAGACAATTCAAGCTTTTTACTAAATAGGTGAATTTTTTCATAAAAAGAATGGGTTCATAAGCATCCAATCATGACAAGGAAAGCAAAATATTGTACCACCTCAATATATATATATCAATATTATGCTAACTTAGCTTGCGTTTGGTATGCTTTTTATATGATTTTTTTCATTGTTTTTTGTTAGATTTTCATAAGATTCAGAGAAATTTTTCCTGCTCAGCTCCACAATGACTGAAAAGATAAGATGAAGATGGTAGAATTCCTAAAAGAGAACATTGAAGTGTTTGCATTGACTCCTTACAACATATCCAAGATAAACCTGCGATCATCAGTCATGCAATTAACGTCAACCCAACATACAAGTCAATAATGCAATAGAGCCACGAGTCGGCTCCTTATCATGTTGAAACAGTGGCTGAGGAGGTGCAGAAGCTAATGGAGGCCAATGCCAACAGGAAAATTCAAAACCCTAATTGGTTATCAAATACCATGATGGTTAAAAAGAAAAATGACAAATAGAGGGTACGTGTGGACTTTACAAGCTTAAATAAAGTCTACTCCAAAAATAGTTTTTCTTTACCAAAAATAGAACAATTGTTGGACTCAACAACTGAGCATAGGCGGATAAATTTTCTAGACACCTACTAAGATTTACCATCAAATCGCAATGCTCGATAGGGATCAGGAGAAAACTGCCTTCATTATTCCAAGAGGGACCCATTATTACAAGATTATTTCCTTCTAGTTAAAGAATGCGGGAACTATCTTCTGAAAGCTTATAAAGAGTGCGTTATGAGGATTGAGGACTACACTATGACTTGGGAAGGCTTTTTCACTGTCTGATTCATTCCTACACAGCCCACAACTAAGCCTAAGGAAAACTCTTGAAAAGGAACAATATGGTCAAGACAATTCAAACATTTACTAAATAGGTGAAATTTTTCATAGAAAGAATAGGCTCATAAGCGGATCCAATCATGACACGAAAAGCAAAATATTTTACAACCTCCATACATGCTATCAGGGGCAAAATATTGTACCATCTCAATATATATATATATATATATATATATATATATATATATATCAAAATTATGCTAACATAGCTTGCAT